>PVHP010042987.1:0-14748 GCA_004024765.1 Zapus hudsonius
AACAATATTCAGTTACTTTTGTTTACTTCTCTGGACTTTTTAATGAAACAGTGATATTTCTTAAAGTTTCAAGTGAATGTATATCTCTATTGTTTCACTGACCTATTTATGTCTTTTAGATATTTCAAACTGAATGATGACATTCCAAATATATTAAATTTTAAATGTTTTCAATAGCAGTGAGAAGAATGTATCTTACTTTCATTTCTGATGCCTAAAGTTGTCACTTGGAAAAGAAGTATTTTGCTGTTATTATTGGAAACCTTCTCCTAGGAATGGCTGAGGAAAGTGAATGATGACACTGATTACACTTAGGGGATTGCTACATTTGGGTCTGGTATTTCCTGGGTTAACCTAAAAGTATGTGCCATCTCTAGCAACTAAGCTTTAGTAGTAATACAAGAGGCATTTATTAGTGTGAATACTGAGAGAAGCTGTAAAGAATTCCTTTAGAATACATACTCATAAGGTGCCTGTCTCATGAAATGCTAGTGGAGACCGCTAAAGGCATTGACTCTTACTTAATGTTATGGTTTCATTCAGTTTGAAATTTTAATGTACTTTAAAAAAACATGATTAGGTAAAAATTGCTCTTATCTAATTCAAAGCATTGGGAAATCAAAGCACAAGGAAGCAAAATTGCCTCTTATTCCTTCAGGGGACACAGTGGAAAAGATGGATGTTTGTTCAGAATCAAGAAATGAGCATAGCATAACATACAGTGCGTCCATGTTGCTATCCGTTACATATTATTTTCTATTACAGATGAGTAATATTCAAATATGTCCTATTTATTCATTCAGCTGTCAATGAGTGTCTATATGAATTTTATAGATAGCTATTGTGAGTAGCTGAGTAGTGCTGTAATAAACATGTGGTATAGACATCTTTGGGTATACTGACTTCATTTCCTTTGGATTTATACCCAGAACGGGAACAGCTAGAGCATATTGTAGATCTATTTTCAGTTTTCTGAGGCTCCTCCATACTGTTTTCCATTGTGGCCATAGTAATTTACATTCTTACCAAAGTGTCAGAAAGCTCCCTTTTCTGTTTCCTTGATGGCATTTGTTATGCTTGACATGAAACAGCACACTGTGCCCCATAAATATGTATAATTGTACATAGTAATCAAAAATATTGGAAGTGTTTCAAGTGGAAATGTTAACTAACCTGATTTGGTTATTATACATTGTATACATGTATCAACATATGACACTGTACTTCATAAATTTCTATAATTAGAATAGTAATAAAAATAAAGCAATGCAATGGTGAATACTTGTACTGGGACTATTCTGGAAGATGATATCAGTTCCTTTCAAATTTAAGTTTGCTCAGGGATTTAAGCATAGTTATGTAGAATGTTCTCATAATTTCCAATATTATAGTAAAAGTATCTCATTACCACCAATTTAGGTAAATATTTAATGTGTGGGGAAAGTACAGGTCTGGATAAAACAGATCAGAGTCAGAACTCTCATACACTACCTATTTGGACCTAGAAGTATATTTTCAGTGTCTTGAGAAAATTATGATAATTTGTAGTCATTCCCTGTAAAGGGGATGACAGGTCATCAGCAGGACTGAAATGTGTGTGACTGTCATATGCACACCATTTTAATCTCCATACTCCTATTGTTTTAAATGTTTTATTTATTATTTGCAAGCAGGGAGAGACAGAGTGAGAAAGAGGGAGAGAGAATATGGGTGCACCAAAGCCTCTAGCCACTGCAATCAAATTCCAGATATATGCACCATTTTGTGCATCTGGCATTATGTGGGTACTGGGGAATTGAGCACAAGTTGCTAAGCTTTGCAGACAAGTGCCTTGACCACTGAGCCATCTCTCCAACCCCATACTTTCATTCTTTTCATATCTTCTGCCTAAGAAGAGGAAGAAATTCATGAAGACAAAGTCTGGGTTTTCAGAAACTGCAGAAATAGTCTTATCTCAACCTGACTGGATCTAGAATGGCATGGGAGATGGAGACTCAAGCTAACTCGCTGTCACTTATTAGATGTGTGATGCTGGGAGACTTCCCTTATTTCTGCGTCTATTATTTGAAACATGATAAACTAAGACACTCCGTAAGATGCTGCTTCCTTACAAAGCACGTAGCATAGTTTGGCACCTAATGCCCACTTATTTCTTATCTCGCCATCTTCTTCCTCCTCTTCCTTCTTCCTTCTTCACCCCTTTCCTTTCCCTCCATTTCCTTCTCTCCCTCTTTTGTCCTTCCTTCTCTTTCTCTTTCTCCTCTTCCTTCTTTTCTTCCTTCTCCTTCCTCTTCCTTCTCTTCCTCACCTATTCTTATGATATTCTTCAAAATAAAGGAATTTCAATAGTAAAGGATATCTGTGGATGCAAATAAATTCATTGATTTCTGATGGATTTCCTTCAGTAAGGAGGCAGGAGCAATGCCATCTGATTGTTGTTGGTGGGAGAGACTAGTAAAGGTAGAAAGGTTGGTTGATTCTTGTCAAAGCTGTGTGAACAACAATCATTTACAGTGGCAAGAACAACACGGGTTGAGCTCTGAGATTCTTCCTCAACCTCTCCTCCCAAGCAATGCTAGATTTTAAGGAGTGAGCTATTTTAACCTATTTGATTGAATCAATTATTATTCTGCTACTGTAGTTTGACTCTTCCTTTTTTTTTTCATTTAATTTGTTTTGTCATTTGACTCTTGCCTAAAAAATATTTAAGAATTAACATTGAAGGCCACCTTGAAATATGGGAAATTGGGCTGGAGAGATGGCTCAGAGGTTAAGGCACCTGCCTCCAGTGCCTAAGGCCCCCGGTTCAATTCCCCAGGACCCACATAAGCCAGATCCACAAGGTGGTGGCCCTGGTGCACTCTCTCTGTCTCTCTCTCTCTGTCTCTCTCTTTGTCTCTCTCTCTCTCTGTGTCTCTCTCTCTGCATCTCTCTGCTTGAAAATGAATAAATAAAATATTTAAAAAAATAAATATGGGAAATCCAATGGTTGTTTTATTAATGATTTACTTTTGATTCACAGCCAATGTTGAAGAATTTAGAATTCTGTCATCAGGCCTCTATATATGACATGTCTTCCATTTCAGGTAGTTATAAATTTTTAACATGAGTTCATTTTCATGAGATTCTATGTTCTTTTCATAATATGTTTTAAGAATCTGAAATTAAACTTTTATTTATTAAAAAATTAACTTTATTGCAACTTAAATTTACCATCTCCATAAAACAGTCTGGTGTTTTCACAATGATGAGTTTTAAGAAACTGGATATCTGTATTTTTATTTAACCTAATTTTTGTCATTAGCTTTGGCAACTGGCTGGTTAATGTGAAAATAGTCAGAAAACAACCTAGTGTTTCAGGAGCCATCATTGATGTAAGCATCAATATTTAGTAACTCCTGAGTGTAATGAAGTATATGTTATTTGTGGACCAAACTGACATCTTCATCATTGAGTCCCTCATTTATAATATGTGGTCCAGCATTCATAACCATACAATATGTGTTGGCAAAAAATGTATGATTTCGAAAAGGTACTTCTTTCTTTCTTTCTATCTTTTCAATAATGCATCTCATTAGCAGTCTAGTTAAAGCTAGGGCCATCTAGGACTTCTGTCTTGATTGCAGAGGGACATCTGGGCTCCTCCATCTCATCTTCTTCACCAAGCAACTCAAATCACACTACACATGTTTAGTAATTCATCACCTTCACAGAAAAAGAAATAAAATCGGCAAGGGAGTAATTTCAGTCAGGAGATCTCATTAGCATGGTACAGAGAATCCAATTCTGCCACCCTTCTATTCAACATGGCAGATGAGCACATTCATGTCCAGTTCAAGAAATGATAGCATTGACATGGCCTGACTGCAAATGATGCACTGTTCATTATAACCTGAGGTTGGAATAGTTCACTTTACAGATCATGGTATTTGTTTAGTGTATGATGAAATCATAATAAGAACCAGAATTACCCAGTTCTGAGTTTCCCAGTATAAGAGAAAAAAGAATAATGATTACCGATGGTAAGATTTTCTCACATGTATTCACAGCAACAATAATTCTACCATATCAAATCTTTGAATATTTAGTGGTTTCCATGTAGCTTTAAGTTCTATACTAGTGAAAAATGTATAAGACAGAAACTTTGAAAAACAAACAATACTTTCACTATTTTATGTGGAAACCTCTAAATATGTGACATGAGTGTGTGTATGTGTATGTGAGCATGTGTGTGTGTGAGTGTGTGTATGTGAGTGTGTGAGTGAATGTGAGAGTGTGTGTGTGTGTGCGTGTGTGTGAACATGTTGAATAGAGCATCTCCCAAGTCCTACTATCATACTCAAGGGTGTGTTCTAGGAATGTCCCATAAATGCACTTTAACCCACCAGAGGCACCTGCAGTAGAGACAGTATGAGTGGCGAGTTCAACAGAGGGCCCAGTGGCCCTTGGAAAAGCAGCAGAGTCCCAAGTGACAAAGGAAAAGGGAAGGAATCGTGGGACAATAGCTGCTGTTAGGAAATGTATGAAGCACACAGATGACCCACTTCTGAAACTTCACTGAGCTAATCCTGTAACTCCATGTGAGGTCTGCGTTTCTAGCCACAATATGGGGAAAATGAGGTCCTCAGAGGGTTCCTGTGGGACTGACATGACATCTGAAAAGTACCCATCATAGAGTTAAGCACATCTTAGAAACAATAAATATAACCTATTATCCTGCCACATAATTTCAGCTTGAGTTTGGGCACATTTCCTCATCTATTGAAAGGGGCATAAATCAAACTGTCTGTGAGTTGTGGAGAGCTGATGGGTCAGTGGAAAGCTGAGGTAAAGCCTGGCTAGTAGCAATTAGTCATCTGCTCATTTATGGAGAGCCCAGAATTCAAGCGCATCTCATCAATATTCATATGTTCAATCTATCTGTGTCACTCTTGATGTGTGTATGAGGTTCTTTCCAGTGGCATGGTTCAAGTGAAGAAGTGATAATAGATAATAATCATTGAGCATATGTTTTAATCCATGCATGTATGTATTGATTGCATGTTACCCTCAGCCAAGCACCATTCTGGATGCTGAGCATGTAGCAGAATAAAAACAATAGAAATTACTTTGAAGAGATATAGATAAGAAAACGTTAATATGCCAAATGATGACTTGTAATGACCTAAAGTAGCACAAGAGCACTAGAGAGTGCCACACGCTGTGACACTAAGTGCTGTACTGGGTTCTACCTGCAGGACAGAGTGCAGGTGGAGGTGAGGTAGAGCTGAAGGAACCATTGGGAGGCCAGGTGGGAAAGGAGGGTGGTTAGACTGGAGGGAATTGTGGACACGGAGAGACAGATGAGAGGAAACATTGAATACTTACTGCTTTTCATTTTATCTAATTAACACTTTACAAACATCACCTAATTACTAATTATTTACAAGTTATCTTGGGAACTGGTTTATGCAAGTCAGTCTGTTAATAAACACAGGTTGCTTCCTCTTTTAACTCTTGTATTTATCTCTAGTTATATATCAAAAGATCTGTGCTTCATTGAAAGACAGTTATATTCTCTAATATTTCATCTTTATAAGCTATAAAAAAGACTGTCCATTCAAGTGTGCCTTTTCTTTCAGAGGCCAGTATAATTGTGGAGATAATTCTAGGATTAAAATTAGTTGAGTAAAGAAGAGGATACACATTTATCATTTTGAAAAATAGTTACTCCTATAACTCAAGACTTTTTGCTATCCACAAGTAAAATTCATTTTATAACTAACTATGCAAAATCTTTTCCTTTATGAATTCTGAGCCTTGTGCCTGGCTTATGATCTTTTTCAATTCAAGACTATAAATTTCTCATGTCTTTGTAGAATTCTTAGGTTTAACTATTTTGATTTACTGTTATGTATATTAGTCGATATACTATAATTCTAATTATTTAATCTACTTGGCATTTATTTTGTATAAAGTATAATGAGGAGATACACTTTATCATTTTCTCCACATGTGAACTCAGCTGTCCCCATCCATTTCTTGACTAACATATATTTTATTAGTAATTTGAAACAGTATCTTTATCAGTGTGATGGCTTTTCTCTGTTATTTTCTTTCTTGTCTCTAAATTACTAATGTCCCTTCCTTTTATGTGAGATAGCAGGAGCTAGCTTTTCAGATATCTCAGCTAAATAGAGAAAACAGTGGGATAGTTCAACAAGGTAGAGGAAGAATGATATTCATTTGGAGCCACTGAGAGGACGAAAAGCAGCAGCAGTGAATTCAAAGAAGCATGAAGAAGGCAGTAGCCAAGGGGAGTCACACCAAGGTTACACACACACACACACACACATACACACACACACACACACACACACACACACACACACACATCACTGTCCTGTCCTACCATGACATAGATGTCTCTCTGTGTGTGCAGAGAGAGAAAATGAGAGAAATCATGAAACTACAACCCTTGCAAGAGAGGGAAAAATAGAAAAGGATTTAATAATAATACAAAATCTAGCACTACAAGGAAAGACTATTATAGTACTATTTATACTTGGAATTGGGGTCTGCAATATCACAAATAAACAACGCCCCTTTCCTTAGCTTCTCTCAGTACTCCCGGCAACATAGGCAGTTTGTTAATTTTGAGCTCAAAGTCTCCTTACACTGAAGCCCATAGGCACTGAAGCAGGACTCAGGAGCTTTCCTTGAGGAGAGCCAGTATCTCCTGGAGGAATAGGGAAGCTGACACCCCTAGAAAACATCATGTCCCCACGGGATTAGGGAGGGAGAAGACTGAGCCATACAGCTGTTTCCCAAAAGAAGCCTTGCTCCAAGTAACTCAAGCACAGCGAAGGCAGGAAGGATGATGATACCATTCTCCAGGATGTCAGGAGGGTGAAGGTGTCACCCAACATTAGACTGTGGATCTAATGAATGATGAGAGAAATGGCCCCTGAATTAGAACAGGAAGACATCTCTTCCAGGCATGCTAAACAGCTAAGTGCCTGATCCTGTGGGTAAAGGAAGGAAGGGTCAGTTAATACTGCTGATAGGAAATGTGCTCTGAGCCTTGGGTTTGTTGTCATGGAGGTAGGAAACATTCACTGGGAAATTTTAGGAATAAATTAATAAAAGCACAAATGTATTGGTCAAATGGTCTAAAATAGGAAAGTGATGACTATTATTATAATTATATCCAAACAGAAATTCATAACTATATTCCTGATACTCAAAGATTAAAATTGTGCCTTAGGGCTTTTGACCAGTTATGGTCCCCACACACACACACACATGTAACCATATGCACACACATGCATACACTCATGGTTGTACACACATGAGTGATTTAACTTTAGGAGATGTAAACCTATGACTGGTCAGGTAGCTCCATAGACACCTGCCCCTTGAGTGGGTGGTGTCTCTAGGCTCAAATCTAGGCGCTAAAACTTATTGGTCAGGCATGAACCAATCAATGGTCTCCCTGCCCACCTAGAGTAGGAAATACTGACTGAACAGTTAATCTGCCCTCTCTTCCCCACATACCAGGCCAGCAGAAGGACCTCTAAATCCGACCTTAGAAAGGTAAGGCCTACCCCAACCCCAGCTAATGGCTGGGGTGGGGGAAGGCTCCAGATTTTCCCCACATGAACCTATCCTCATGATGGGAGCACTCTGTTACTTTTTTCTGCTGCTGCTTGTTTAGCTAAATAGCGTTAATTCGCTTAAACTATCCACATGTTTTTCCCACACTTGTGGCTGGAGAACTCTGTAACTCCCCATGTTCCCTTAAATAATAAAGTCTCCCACTATACCTTACTATCTTGTGGTCTATGATTTTAATTCTTTAACTTTGTAGACAAGAACTTGGGTACTCCTTAAATTTTGGGGTACATTGGAATTTTTGCTGGGAGTTATCTAAATTCTAACCTCCAGTTCACCCCGTTACAAACCCACATCACTGGGATCTGGGAATAGACAGGAGCCCCTCACTTGTTCCCATAGCAAGGCTTACACTGGTTTATCTTCTTCCCTAATGTTGAGCTATACTTTTTTGTTTCTTTGAAAATTTATTTATTGCTAATAATCCAACACACAGTATGAACAAGTCTTGTGTTGGTACCCCAGTTTCCCTCCTCCCTGGACCCCAACTCACTGAGGACCCTCTTCAATGGGATTTGCTGGAACAGTCCATGGGGTGGGGGTTATGAACTACACAAGCTTTAGCCAATGTGAGTGTGTGTGTGTGTGTGTGTGTGTGTGTGTGTGTGTGTGTGTGTGTGTTGCTGTTGTTGAGAGGGGCAATTTTGGCAATTTCTCTGGATATTCCCCCCACTGTGGCTCTTACAGTCCGCCACCTCTTCTGCAAATTTCCCTGAGTCATGGTGGGTAAGTTTTAAGTCTGCTTTATTGTTGCGCTCTTAAGAGTCTCTGGAGCAGGGTGTGGTGGCACATCCTAGCACTTGGGAGGTAGAGATAGGAGGATCGCCATGAGTTTGAGGCCATCCTGAGATTACATAGTGAATTCCAGGTCAGCCTGGGCTAGAGTGAGCCCCTATGTTGAAAAAACCAAGGAAAAACAAAAGATTCTCTGGATTTCCATTTTGGACATCTTCTGTGTCTATCTCTGTTATCCTTCCATAAGTTATCTGACTTGCTGTGGAGGTAGCTCTTTTGCTCATCTCACTGCTTCCTTAAAGGTTTTATTAGGGCCCTAGATGGTGAGTTAGGGGTGGTTCATCTCTTGGTTGTGTGTCCCCATCATCTCAGGTCCTGTTGGTGTAGTTAGGATGTCCACGGTTCTTGTTGATATCTGACAAATGCAAAGAGAATTTCCAGTGAAGAGTGAGATCAGTATAGGTTAAATGAGACAAACATTGTTGATTTGGCAAGATTTTAATGGATGTGGCCTTTCTGTAGACTTATGATTAGTGGGGACTTTTTAACTTCAAAACTATTTCTGTCACATTTTGGGGACCTCATGGGTCTCTTTGACCAACAGCTTAGTGGGGGCTCATGAATACCTACCCCAGGCCTAAGGTAAGACCCTATTGCTGAAGAAATCACAAAGTGTCATCAAACAACACCAAGAGAGCCTGCTAGATCCAGAATGGTAACCAGCTCCCAGATGGTAGCGTGTGTAGCACTGTAAGGTGTTGCATGAGCTGCCAGGGGTAATTGGTCAATGATAGTTGGAGAAAGCAGAGACCACTGATATACAATATAGACAGTTGTCATAAGAACATTGAACACACGGTTGTATGAAAGAGACCAGCAAGTCAAGAAATGCTCATCTGTGCAGTAGTGGCACTAAACCGAGGAGGATAATCAGTGGCTTAATGATTGGCTAAGAGATCCACTTAGTGACAAGGAACCCTTAACTGGAACTGGGATCCATGGCATAATCCTATGGGGACCAAGATATCCTAGGGGAAATTCCCATTACCAGAGATCTACAGAGAGGCTACACCCATTAGGAGCTAGTCAAAATAGCAATGTTGTCTCATTTAACCTATATTGATCTCACTCTCCGAGGGAGATTCTGTTTGTATTTTTCAGAAGGCATTGAGAGAGCTGGGGACAACTCAATTCCACCAACAAGACATTGGTTGATGGCTAACATCCTGGCAGGAGACAAACCACACCTAGCCTTCACACAGGGCCCAAATAAAACCTATGAAAAAGTGAGGAGACAAATAGGAGACTAATCACCACAGCAAGTCTGATAACCCATGAAAGGTCAGTGAAGACAGACACCAATGATACCCAACACAATCCAGGGCAAAGATCCAGAGATACTTAAGATCTCAACAACAAAGCAGACTCAAAACTCACCCACTATTACTCAGGGAACTAAATACAGAAAGAATTAAGAGTCATGGTGGGGGAGAATACCCAGAGACATTACCCCCTCAGCAATAACACACAAAGAGGAAAGAAAAATCCCCTCAACAACAACACACAAAGGGTAAAGAAAAAAAAAAAAGAAAGACTGGCTACCTCTGGTACAGTTCATAACCCCTACCCTATGGACAGATCCAGAATGTGCACCGAGGAAGTACCCCAGTGGGTAGGAGACAGAAAGGAGGGAAATGGGGACACATTCACAAGATTTGCTCATACAATGTATAAACTTATTCATATCAAAGATATTAAAATACATTATTGATTTGAATAGCCTTAATTGCATGTATTTAAGGTATATAATATAATGTTATATAAAATGAAATAAATGAAAGTGAAATAAAAATCAAAAACTATTTATGTTAAATGAAGAGAAGAATTATAGATAGCTTATCTTTAGGGAGGTTGAGATTTTTATAAGTCTAACTCAGCATCTTCCACAGTAATTAGTGTCTGTTATTCATAACACTGTCAACGACAGAAACTGTGGTAGCTTACTAACTTTTAAATGTCAATTCGACTATAATAGAACTCGAATGATCAATTCCTGAAATTAAATGAAAAGAGAACAATGACAACTTGAGAGACAGCAGTCTAGATCATAAGGATATCCAGGGACACCACTTTCCACTTTTCTGGCTCTGCTGCCTGAGGAAATTTTGTGACCTCACTGAAACTTCATTTGCACATTTGTGAAACATGAATGTATATGTAGAAAACACACTGCTCATCTCTGATGATTGATTTCACATTTCCAAACTCTCTTTCTAGTATACATTTTGATAATAAATACATTTTATTTTGTTTTATAATTTATTATTATTTTAAAAATATTTTTATATATTTGTAGGCAAAGAGAGAGACAGTGACAGAGGCAGAATGGGTTCTCCAGGGCTTCCAACCACTGAAAACAAATTTCAGATGCATGTACCACTTTTTGTGTCTGGCTTGATATGGGTACTGGGGAATTGAACTCAAGTCATTAGATTTAGCAGGCAAGTGCATTATCTGCTGAACCATCTCTCCAGCCCAACATAGGTTGTAATATGAGCCTTCCCCTGGTCCCCATTTCCCTGTGGGTCCTCCTCCATAGGGTTATTGGTGTCCACTGTGGGGTAATTAGGGCCTCTGTTTCTGCAGGGAGCTGTTGCAGGGGGTTTCTACCCACCTTGCGGCTCTTATAACCTTCCTGCCCCCTCATCCACAGCAGTCCTGTTAGGTTGACTTCTTTGTAGCCTCTGTATTTCTGTTGTGATGTTTCAGTTCACCACAGTGTTTGTTGCTATTAGCCTGGATGTGGATGTTGGGCTGGTATTGGGAGCAATAATCACATGGCTGCTTCCTCCACAGTTTCTTCTGGACCTGGTATATATGGTAGAGGTGACGTGTCTGGAAGCATTCGGCTGTCCTTTCTTGTGTTGCTGGATCTTGGATCTCCCCAGCATTCTCTACTCTCTGTAATATAAAGCAAGGGTGGGAGCAGTTTTGATTAAAGGGGATATGCTAGGAACTACACACTTGTGCAATAGTGGTACACAGTCTTTGTGGGTAACTGCCTCTGATTGGGCGTGAGGCTTGCTGGGTGGGAGAAAACTCATAACTGGAACTGGGAACCAGGTCAGCACCTATGGTCAGGGAAATTACAACACCCAGAGAGACGTCCCCAGTGTTCCCTGTATAGGTTGAGTGAGTTTCTCAAGCTCCTTGGCATAATAAAGCAATTTTCATCTTAAACATGTAGAGTAATGACATAAGTAGTAGTAGGGGAAGCTGAAACTGGGAGACAAAATCCAGGTAATGTGTCCCCGAGCTTCTTAATGACATGGGGACAGTGCTCAATTGTGGTCTTACATGGACTGGCACTCTTGGATAAATAATCAACCAATTTAGTTTTCCATTATGTACATTGCTTGTTAAGTATTCTTGGACTAAAATCCTCCTTTGATAAAAATTCCTTTAAGATAAATTTCTTTTAGAAGCATATCTGTGCCAAAAGTCATGTATAATTTTAAAGATTTTGATATACACAGTTCAATTTCCTCTTGAGACCTGTTACTAATTAATGTCTCAATTTTAAGGTACACATGCATATTAATACAGGATATTGATACTGTTTGCTTCTCTGTCAAAATGCTTTTTTGATTATATATGTATATATTATGTGTTGAAATTTGAATCTCTGATTACTACTTGGATGGGCATTTTCCAATACCTAATTATTGATTACTTATTTTAGTTGCTTATCTTCCCAGTATTTTCTTATCTAACATTAATTTGTAAGAACTCCTTGTATATTGCATATTAAAATGTTGATTTCTTAATTAATAATATAAAATTTCCCTAAAATATCTCTGTTTTAAATCTATTTATAT
The DNA here is from genome assembly GCA_004024765.1 of Zapus hudsonius. Taxonomy (NCBI): domain Eukaryota; kingdom Metazoa; phylum Chordata; class Mammalia; order Rodentia; family Dipodidae; genus Zapus; species Zapus hudsonius. The sequence goes on from PVHP010042987.1 coordinate 12,267, forward strand.
TGTTTTCATGCTTACACAGAAAATATTGTATTAATTTGGGGATAGAGAACAGTTACTTAAGCACATCATATATTCTTTATAGCAATATATATTTTCTTCCAGTAATTTTTCCCTTTTCACTGAAATGTGTAATCCATCTGGCATTTGTTTTGATGTAAGCTATGGAATCAATCTTGTCTTCAAAATAACTTCTTATTTCAGTATAATATAAATATAATATAAAGTGAGAACATTTTCTAGCTGTCAGGGAAAATAGTACTAAGATTATTTGAAAATTTTGGGGAAATTCCGTCATCTAATCTTATTTCCTAAAACTTCTTTTAACAGCATTTTGTCATTCTATTTCTTCAATAAATTAAGTGGAAATTAACTGAGGTAAAAGGGTAAAAAGTTCACTAATTCTGATTTTTTATTGAGTTAGCCAGTTCCTTCCTCAATTTTACTGGAGTTAAAATTCAATGATTTTTTTTCCTTCTGATGATGATTCCAATAAGCTATTTCTCTCAAAGCACAGATATAATTGTTCTGAAAAAAATTAGCACAAAAAAAATGAAAAGACTCTACTCAGTTGGTCCCTTTCCATTAGTCTTTGCTCTATATAGTTAGACGGAATTGTTGAGATCCTTGGAAGGTCAGCAGCTTAGTTTCCTTTGTATGAATCTCCTTTCAGGGAAACTGAACCATGTCTGTATCTCCAGGAAGCACTGAGGCACAGATAGCAGCTCTCATCATGCCTTCCAGGACTCACACGTTCTGTTGAGTTTTCAGAGTAGCTCTGAGCTGATCTTTTCTTATCAGGCCTCCCAGTCCTCTGGGTGAGCTTTCCGCCATCATAGAGAAGTAAGTTAGCCTTGCCTGGTGGATCCAGATAGAAATGCCCAGCAGAGACACGGTTCTAATTCTTCCTGTATCTTTCATTAACTTTCAATTCTTGCTAAAGCCCCTTAATCTTGCAGTACTTTAACTTTTGCTGAAGCAAGTGATAATAGCACTGATGTATTCTATTAGGAGGTTGTTAGGATTAACTAATGAACAGGGCCAGGCCTTTCCTGGTATGAAGTAAAATCATTTTGCTCAGCTCTTTTATCTGCCTTTTGTTGTCAAAATGACTTCTATCATCTGTTTTCAGAGTTCTTAGGGCATCTGCTTTTCAGTTCAATTCCTTCTAAATGACTTTTAACTTCAATCAAAACTACTTTAATTCTAATTATAAGTGAGATTCCACTTTCATGGCTCAGTGTCTGGAAGGTCTCTGTCACATGATGCTGTTGTTTCACTTTCTAAATATTAAAAGGTCTAAAAGAAAGTCTCAATGCATACGGGGACTTTAAAGGGTCAGGTTCAGTTAACCAGATACCTTAGTTGACTAAAGAACAAAATTAAACAAAACACGGCTGACAATTCATTGTCAATGAAACAAACAATTCAATTGATTTTCAGAACATCCAGTGACATCACAGATGGAGGACTACATAAAACCAGCCCTATGGAGAGTGAAGGAAGGAGAAACAGGAGAGAGCTAGCTTCTATTTGGCAGTTTCATTTAGGGACAGGAGTTCAAGGAGGAAACCAGAAGATGCCACTGTGCCTTGGCAGGAATGAAACCTTGTCTGATCCAGATTCACCCACGGGCGTCCCCTTCTCCATAGTCTAGCACACTAGGCTGTTTGGCCTATGGGTTAGTCCTAAAATCTTCCAACCAATCAGGGCTTCCCCTTACATATCTGAACTGACAGAAGAATCCATTTTTCTCTTATTTAATATTTTTATATAAGTGGAATATCTCTGGACAAGTCTTATGTTGGTACCCCCATTTCCCTCCTCCCTGCCCCTATTCCACTCAGGACCCTCCTCAGGGGGATTGCTGTAGTGCTCCATGGGCTGGAGGGGTATGAGGAGCAGTTTTTTTTGCGGGGGTGGTGGTGGTGTAATAATTCTGGATAGTCCCCCCACTATGGCTCTTATAGTCTTTCTTCCCCCTCTTGCAAAAAGTTCCCTGAGCCAAAGTGGATGAGTTTTAAGTCTGCTTTAGTGTTGAGGACTTAAGTGTCTCTGGGTTTCTACTTTGGATTGTTTTGAGTATCCTTGGAGTCTGTCTCCATTACCCTTGCATAGGTTGTGGGCTCACTGTGGAAGCAGCACTCTTGTTCATCTCACCACTTCCTCTGTGATTTCACCTGGGCCCTAGATGATGTGTTGGGGGTGGTTCATCTCCTTCCAAGGACTCAGGGCTTGTTGATGGAACTGTGTTGTCCACAGTTCTCACTGCCTTCTGAAAAATACAGGATCCATATGGAACCCTGCAGAGAAGGACGGGATGAACAAGGGACCCATAGCCACAGCCATTCAACCAACTCAGGATAAGCCTAATGTGTTTGTGTTTTTCAGGATACAACGAGAGAGATGTGGCCCATCTAACCTTACCAACCAACCTTAGGCCGATGGATGAGATCCTGACAAGAGAGGAGCCACCACAGTCATA
>PVHP010042988.1:0-14749 GCA_004024765.1 Zapus hudsonius
CATCCATGACTCATGAGGACATGGTTGAATGACCCTTTATAGGAGGAAGATAAATGTTTACTCAAAGTATCAGTTGGAGTTAATTGGGTCTTCAGCAGTCACATGGACATATTTAACCCTCCTCCTCTCTCAAATCCCTAGGTAGCATCGCCTGCCTCTGCTGGGACCCCATTCAACGGTTACTCTTTTCAGGAGCATCTGACAACAGCATCATCATGTGGGACATCGGGGGCCGGAAAGGCAGGATGCTCTTGCTCCAGGGCCATCAGTACGTGACCATTTGTGAGGGATGGGAGGAAATTCTGTCCCAACTTGCTCCAAAACCTGTCTTACATGACAGCAGTTTGATGGGGTAGAGATGGTTTTAACTGTTCTATTAGTCTCGAGTGTCTGTTGTATTCAGTAGAGGAAAAAGTGTTTTTTTGTTATTGTTGTTTATTTCAAAGAACACTGTCTGAAGGAGTGGCCCTATTGAAATACCTGCTTAATGAGAGTGTCTGAGAACTTTAGCCACGGTGGACTGTGTGTACTACCAAATGGGATGCCTGATCATTTTCTTAAGTTCTTCATAAAGAAGGAGTTCATGGTTCAGCACTCTAGCTCACCTAAGCTGCCATTGTCATACTTGTCTTGAGAAGGAAAGGAGCCCTTCCACTATCCCTTCTCCTTCCTTTCTTGTTGCTGGTCAGGCAGTACCTGTTTACTGTAATCACACACAAGGAGAAATTTGGCCAAGAAAAATTAAGGTACAAAAGTTACCAGCCCAGGAGCTTGTCTTCCTGGCATCAGGCGGGACAAGCTTGCAGGAAGAGGGCAGATTTCTCCTGTGCACGTGTGCATGTGTGTATGCACAGGAACATGCTACTAGTTCATGCTACTAGTGATCTCTGTGGCACCTACTTGTCCAAAGGATCTGTGTTCCAGTAAGAGAGTGCACCTCTGATTTTTGTTTTGTTTTTGATCAAGTAAACAGATTTTATGCATGTGAAAGTGAAGCCATGATGATTGCTACAGAAACCATAGTCTGTGACAAGGTTGCATGTAGTGTTTATAAGTTCTAGAATGCCCAGTGACATTGCAATACAATCCTCTTTAACATACAAAAGTCCATGATAAAATGCCACTGCTTTGGAATTGAGAGGAGGAGAGCTGAGCTTAAATAGAGGGTTTCTGTTTCTCGGCACTGAACCAGTGTGACTCTTGTGTGCCATTTGCAGTGACAGGGTACAGTCCCTGTGCTACCTTCAGCTCACGAGGCAGCTCGTCTCCTGCTCGGCGGATGGCGGAATCGTCGTGTGGAACATGGATGCTAACCGAGAAGAGGTAAGCAGCAGCAGGAGAGAGAGAGAGAAAGGCTGATTAGGAGGGATTCCCAAAAACCTGGCTTCTCGACTGTCCACCCTGCAGGTTGAGCTGTGAGCAGGCACAGCCCCTCACTATTCTGCCTGTGGGTTATTGTATGTTGAGGCCCTGCCTGTCATTCTGCATCCAAGTGTCTGTCTATTGGTGATAAGTAGCATGGGCACTCAGACAGCACTTAGACTAATTCTCAGCAGTGAGGACACTTTGTGGTAGCCAGATAGCTCATGGAGGTCTTCCAAAGTATTCATGTGACCCAGAGCACTTCTCTCTGGAAGCCCTGAGAAGCATGCCACGAGTGCAGAGGTAAGTGCTTGTCTCTGTTTGGGAGGACCTACCTCTGTTTCTCTGCTCTTTTTTTCCACTGAGCTCTAGTTCAGAGTCCATGCTGGTGGTTCTCTAGCTGGTGGTGAGACCTGGTTTAGATGGGTGTTGTCATCTGCTTGAGTTTATTTTTCCTCTTTCGTGAAACAGAATTGTTGAACGAAATGACTTCTACAGCCTTCTTTATTTCCTTAGGATCTTACTGTCTACATATCTCCTTTTTATTTTGAGCAGTCCTTCAGAGAATGTGCTTGGCCTTTTCATTCTGTGATTGCTTAGTCATTTCAGGCAAATTTCTGAAATAGAGTTTTTGGCACAAGGACATGTGCATTCATAAGACTTTTTATAGATGTCATCACATGGCTTCCAGGCAGGATTTCTGTGCCCATCTCTGCCAGCCCTGAGAAAATCTGTCTACATCTGCATCTACAGTGTGGTGCTGATGCAGATAACAAACATTGTGATTTTAGAGGTTGAAGGTTGTCAATTTCAGAAACCTCTATCAAGCACCTACAGGGTGGCTATACAGTCTGGTAACTTAGGTGAAAATGTGGTCATGCCTATTTTATCACATGACACCACATAGCATATTCACCATGTCATCCTGTTCACACCCATATAGCTTAGTGCACGCCGGGCACTACTGTGATGATTCCGTGTGTTTATCTGGTATCACCAGCAGCCGTGCTCATGGCTCTCGTGAATATTTGTGAATCTGATTCTCATGGAATTTTCCTTTTTAGAATGTTCCATAAGTAGCAGAAAAGGAGGTTCAATCTGTAATCGTGGCATGACTCATTTTCAGACTTTATGGCTAATGTGTTTTCTGTATGAAGAGTCCTGCCCACAAGAAGCTTGTCAACCAGTGAAGAAAATGTACTACCCCAAAATAATACAACTCAGTCCCTATTGCTGGGGACATGCTGACTACTAACCTTACAAAACAAGTCAAGCAGAGGAAATTCTAATTACATGGCTGCTAATTAACTTCTCTGTGAACATTCTAAAAGCCTTCTGGTTTAAGGCCTTGAGTAACTCATTGTTAAATGTACTTAGCACGGACTCAGTGTCATAGAGCTATAGTACTTTCCTTACATCTACTGGAACTGTGTTTTATATTTCTCAGCTGGTATTTATTCACACCAGGAGCAGTTTTCTGTTTCCTGGGCTTTTAGCTCATTGTTTTTCAACCTTATTCTGAAAGCAGGCATGAGAGGGAAGCTGTATTCCCCAGGTAAACAGAGAAGAGACTGTTGGAACTCTTAAACGTTTAACCACTTAGATTTCAACCCATCATTCTTATCTTTGAAATGTTCCTTTAGTAAAATGTAGTGAAAGTAGAAGCAGTAACCCTTCCTCCAAGTTACATAATGATGGACTGTATTTGGACATCAAGGAAAAGAAAAAATAGTCCTGTCCCTTAAGGTGCTTCCTGTGTGGGCAGATCACTTCCTTTTAGTCATCATCTATGGAAGAGGTAGGAAAGCAAATTATGTCCAAAAAGAACATTATTTTTATTCTTTTTTTCTAGCTGCGTAAATGAGGTGCAAGGTAAGCACCCTGAGGTTCTGATCCTGTCTGACCAAGGGAAGAAGACAGAGAACACATTCCACAGTGCTTTCCTGGAATGCCTCTGCATTCACTGCACATGGATGCTGGCTAGGGCATGTGACCATCAGCCCCTCTGTCAGGGTGGAGGCACGTTTGCTTCCTCACCAAGTTGTAATGATAGCTGTCCCTGTTCAGAAGGAGGCACAAAGTACAAATGAGCAAGCAATGAATAAATTAGAGAGAATGCATAAAACAATTACAGAATGTGTGATGTATTACACATGAATGTAGTGTGGATGAGTTTTCAGTTACTGATCACCATAAAATGGAACTGTTCTTATATCCCCTTGTTTGGATCACATGGCTGGAACAAGATGTAAAAAAGAGGGTTCTGTGGAGTATAACAAATGCAGGAAAGAGGGGTTTATTGAATTGCAGTACAGTTTTGTTTTTTGGAAATGGCCATGGACAAGGTGAAGCAGGCTTATTGGATTACCAGCATGGAGGCCTGATGGAGCCATGAGGATGAACCGTGTGTTGCAATAAAGACCCTAGGACTCTTTGAAATGTCAGGACTGTAAGTTGGCCACCAAGGAGAGCTGCTGGCTTGGGATGCATTGCTCCCCAGGCAGTGAGGAGCCCAGCTAGAGGGATGGAATTAGAACTCCAGAGACTTGTCATTGGTTAGAATTATTGGACTTGGAGTTACAGAATTTGATGTTTGCCCTGTTTTTTCATTAAGTAGAAACATTGTCTGCACAATTCATGTGTTAGTACTGCCATTTCCCTCCTCCCTGCCCCGATTCCACTGAGGGCCCTCCTCAGTGGGATTGCTATTATGCTCCATGGAATTGAGGGCTATGTGTTGTGTGAACAGCAGTCAGTTATTGGTGGGGGAGGGAACAGTGCCTTTTGATATCCCCCCACCATGGCATTTACAGTCTTTCCACCCCCTTTTCTACAAAGTTCCCTGAGCTGTGGTGGGTGAGGTTTGAGTCTACTTTTGTGTTGAGCCCTTAGCAACTTCTAGATTACTGCTTTGGAACATTTTGAGTATCCTTGATGGATTTAAATCTCATGTTGGTTCAGTCTTTCTTTGCTATGCCCAGTGCCTTCTTTTGCAGTGTGAATGTTTGTTCTGAGCCATTATGATGATTTTTTTTGTTTGTTTTGGTATTTTGGCACAGTTAAGAGATCTTGGATTAGGGTGATATTTGAACAATACTGGGAGTGAAAAGCTAGGGGAACTTTTAAAGTTGGACTGGATGCATTGCATTTTACGTTGTGGGTAGTTGTGAGTTTATGGAGGCCAGGGGCAGAATGTGGTGTGGTATGATTCATGTATGCTCCATAAACTTATGTGTTTGGAATGCTTGATTCCCAACTGATGGCAATTCTGGAATTGGAACCTTGTTGGAGGTGTGTTGTTGGGGGTGGGCTTATGGGTGTTATAGCCACCTTCCCCTTGCCAGTGTTTAGCACACTCTCCTGCTGCTGTTTTCCGCTTTTGTTGGCCAGGAGGTGATGTGTAGCCTCTGCTCATGCCATGTTTCCCCTGCATCATGGAACTTGCCCTCGAGTCTGTAAGCCAAAATAAACCCTTTTCTCCCACAAGCTGCTTGATCAGGTGTTTTGTACCAGTAGCAGGAAGCTAATTGCAACACATGCTACCTGGTCAATGGAAGTGGATTCAGTTTCTGAGATACAGTTTCTTTGCCTGTAAAATGGGAATACTACTTGTTGCATTTACCTTCTCATTGCTAGGACAAAACACCCCACCAGGAGCAGTTTAAAGGAAGAAGGAGTTTCTTTCAGCTTGCTGTCTCAAGGGTAGTTCCATCATAGTGTGACAGCATGTCTGGGCATCATGTCTTGCTATAGCAGCAAGAGTGAGCTGGCCACCAGCTGGGGATTCTGAGGTTTAATCATAAACACACGAGACTATGGGAGACATTTCACATCCAAGTTACCACAGTGTTGTGAAAATTCAGTGAAATAAATCATATAAAGCTCTCGCATACTGCCTGGGCTTATGTGGCACATACCATATGTAAGGTACTGTTCACACAATGGGTCACAAATACTAATTTATTTAAACTTTACAACCTTATGGGATATATGCATACTGTTGATGTCCAATTTTAAAGGTGAGAAACTGAGCCACAGCGAAGTTATGTAATGTGTCTAAAGACCTGGCAAAGCCAGGATGTGAGTGCAGGACATCTGACCCTAACCTCTGCGACTATGAAAAAGGAATTGAGATTTAAAGGTGATTTGTCTCTGTATTGACAGAAATTCCCTTGTTTCAAATTGAGTCACTTGAAAACATTTTAATGTGTGGAAATCCATTTATGTGTCTCCTGCCTGACACTGCTAGGGTGGCTGAGTAACTGTCACCTAGCCTTGCAAACACTTGAGCCCTTAAAGGGGAACCCACTGGATGAAAACGCCAAAATTGCTTTGTTTTACTTCCTTCTTGATGATGCAGTCTTGCCTTTCTGAGCACAGATCATGAGTCGTTGCATAGTCATACAATCCGTGTCTGGATTTTAGTTTCTTTCCCCCTTCACATAGGACCAATGAAGTTTTCCTATAACTATGTTCTTAACTCAAGGCCTTCCTGTTTCAGACTTTTCTGGGACATGCTTTAATCTGTTAACTGGAAACAAATTTAAAAAAAATATTTAACAAGGAAGAGAGAGAGAGAGAGAGAGAGAGAGAGAGAGAGAGAGAGAGAGAGAGAATATGGGCATGGCAAGGCCTCCTACCACTATAAACTCCAGACACCTTCACCACTTTGTGCATCGGCTTTACATGGGTATGGGAAATTGAACCTGGACTATGAGACTTTACAAGCAAGTGTTTTTAACCACTAAGCTATAGGCCCAGTCCCAGATATTTTTTAAAATGTTAATCAAAGCAGGTTAATAATGCCATAAATAAAACACTAGGGAAGGAGTGCACACTTTCAGGAATGCATTTATCGCTATTTGTTTCTATTTTGTCTGTTTCTTAACCAAGTTTGGAAATATTTGACACACAGCTCCCCCCCCTTCTTTTTCAGTGAAGGTCAGACTGCTGAAGTATAGGCAACTAAAGTTTGTTTTTAAAGCAATGGTAACCTACTTTATAGTGTGTGGCCAAGGGGAACAGAAAACTCAGCACAGTAACCATATGAAGAAAAGGGAATTCCAGAGCCCAGAGGGATTATGAAAGCCCATGTATCAGAGTTCTTTTCACAGTAAGTTGAACACCACAGATCATGGGTGTTATATAGTATTACAACATTGTGACTGGAGTTTAGTTCCTTTCTTCCTTCACATCAGTCTGTTCTTGCCTCCAATCTCCTTGCCTGTCTTTCCTGGGACAACAGAAGTTAATAAGGCTGGGAAGTGCAGAGTGGAACCGACTTGTGCATGTTGTCTTTTCTGTTAGAGTCATCATGGTGGCCCTGAAGACACAGATCGCACAGGAGTAGTTTGAAGGTAGCTGATTGTAACTGGACATGACTGTGTGTTTGCAGGACCCACACTTCATCTGTTCCCAACATAGGACCAGTATGACCAGTACGCCTCCCCTGCAGTTAACAGTTTCCCTCCTGTCGTGACAGTCACCATGCTTCTGAGGGATGTTATTTATAAGCGGAGTTCCCAAAGCCCAGCTGCTCTCTTGCTCATGGAAACAGAAGTAGTTCTGTGTCAGGGTGCAGTCTTTCTCACACAGGCACATGGGTCTCCTCTTTTTTCATCCCCTCTCCTTCCCAGTAGTCCCCAGCATGTAAAGTGACAGTCTTCTCCCCAGCAGCCACTTTTGTGTGTTTAGAGTGCCTTTTCTCTCCCACTGCCAGACCTTTCTAGTGGCCATTGCTTGTTGAAATACTTTTAGTGACAAAATAACCCGGAAGGCCACAAGTTCTGGTGTAGTAGGTAACAAAATAACAAGTTGGGGTGACCACCGATTAAATCACACAAACTCCTGTGGTCTCTGCAGGGCTCCCATCTTCACACATATCCCCTAACTGTCCATGCCATTCAGAAAGCCTGTGAGTTGACCATCCTTCCCCTACTTCAAATGTATTTCTCTTCAGCATTAACTTTTCTTTTCTTTTCTTTCTTTCTTTTTTTTTTTTTTTGAGGTAGGGTCTTGCTGTAGCCCAGGCTGACCCGAAATTCACTATGTAGTCTCAGGGTGGCCTCAAACTCTTAGTGATCTTCCTACCTCAGCCTTTCAAGTGTTGGGATGAAAGGTGCGTACCACCTCACCGGCTTGAGAATTAACTTTGAAGATCAGGAAAAATATTTTTTCCCAATTTTTTTTTGTTTTTCATTGAGAAACAGAGAGAGAGAGAGAGAGAGAGAGAGAGAGAGAGAGAGAGAGAGAGAGAGAGAGAGAGAGAGGAGGCAGAGAGAGAAAATGGGCATGCCAGGACTTCTAGTCATTGCAAACAAATTTCAGATGTATCTGCCCCCTTGTGCATCTGGCTTTACATGGGTAGTGGGGAATCAAACTCGGGTCCTTAGGCTTTGTAGGCAGGCACCTTAACTGCTGAGCCATATCTCCAGCCCAAGAAAAATATTTCTTATTCCATGATACTTGGGTTTGATTTACAGAAAATATTACTATCATTTATTTATTTTTAAAACTTTTTATTGTCAACGTTCATAAATACACATAACATGCCATGATTATAATCCCTTCCCACTACCTTCACTTTTCCCTCCCAACCCCCCACCGAGTCCCTTCTTTTCAATTAGTCTCTCTTCTATTTTGATGTCATCATATTTAAACATATTTGAATTTATATATTTGAGAGGAGGAAGAAAGGAGGGAAGGAGAGAGATAGAAAGAAAGTATGGGTACACCATGGTTTGCCGCCACCACAAAGGAATTCCAGATGTGTGCGTTACATTGTGCATCTTGCGTCTGGCTTTACGTGGGTACTGGGGTATCAAACCCAGGCCATCAGGCTTTGTGCCTTTAACTGCTAAGCACATCTCTCCAGCCCATGTCATCATGTTCACTGTCATTTTTATCATACCCATGTAGCATTAAGTAGTTAAACAATGTTTTTCAATGTTTGTCTTCAAAGCAAGTATACTTTGTAATTTTTTGGTTAGAAAAATATTTCCTACATTGCTAATAAAGTAACTTTGAGGCTTTGATACCTGTTTGAACAAAAATGCACTGAGGGGCTGGAGAGATGGCTCAGTGGTTAAGGAGGTGGCCTCCAGAGCTTAAGGACCCAAGTTCAATTCCCCAGTACCCACGTAAGCCAGATGCACAAAGTGGTACACGTGTCTGGAGTTTGGTTGTAGCAGCTAGAGGCCCTGGTACACCCATACACAAACACATTCTCTCTCTCTCTCTCTCTCTCTCTCTCTCTCTCTCTCTCTCTCTCTCTCTCTCTCTCTTTCTCTCTCTCTCTCTTTTCCATATTTTAAAAATGCACTGAGAACTACCGTGTGATAGGTTGTGGATATCTGAAGATAAATAAGACCAGCACTCATTGATCAGTGGGGGAAGGAAACACCACAGCCTCTGCTCAGTGGAGGCAGCAGGACCTCTGTGTGAACTCATGGGAGAGAGGAATGGAGGGAGGGAGGAAGGGACCCACTCCTGAGGACTTGGCGTGATGCTCACCCAGAACAGTTAGAAAGTGATCTTTTGTTAGATAACTTTCAAGATTTTATTCAAGTGGATGTAGATTTCAGATAGCTTTAACATAAAAAAAAGTTATAAGACAATCTTTAAGAATTCTAATTGCAGTCTGTTATCTGTAGACTACAAATCGAATGACACTTTAAACATTGCTAAAATTGTAATTATTATTTAAAACCCAAGCATGAGCCAGGCTTGGTTGAGTAGCCTGAGCCAGGGGATTGCTGCGATTCAACCCTGTCAAGGCTACATGTGTGTGGGGGAGACACCAAATAAACAAAAGCCCAGAAGCATGATATTGGTCATGACAATCTCCAGTAAAATATATTATTTATAGGAATTTAAAGGAAACATTACCCTCGGCAAGTTCTAGAGCTCCTGTTTCATCACTGTCTGGCCACAGTATAAACGCAGAGGCACTGATACTGGCTTTGACTTTCCGCCCATGCCCCAAGGCTCCTCAGTGGCTGGAAAGTGACTCCTGTCAGAAGTGTGAGCAGCCCTTCTTCTGGAATCTAAAGCAGATGTGGGACACAAAGACACTGGGCTTGAGACAGGTGAGTCCTGATGTTTAATCTTCCTGAGTTGATCTTGTATTTCATGGTTTTTATTATTAACCTGTCATTTATTTGGAATCACACTTTGTTCTTGAGGTTAGTTCCTATGCTTTTTATAGCCATGCTGTGAGACCAACAGAAAGCCTTGACTATCTCACCTAGCTAACTGTTCCATTGTTTGAGCTCTCCTGGAAAGACAGGGGCACTGAGAGCCCTCTGAGCCTGTGGTTAAGTCAGTAGAAGTGCTTGCAGTTTAGGGCTGTTGCCTGTCACACAGTCAGTGTTTGTTGCCAGCCACATATAAAATTAGATGAAACCAGGGAATTCAGTTAGAGGTCCGTGTTGTCACGAGCAGATCAGAAGTACCTGTCCTTGCAGGGATGCTCTCTGACCCTGTGAATATTCTAAATTGCTCTCATATAAATATATCTGGAATATTAGAGAGAGAGAGAGAGAGGGAGAGAAAGAAGGAGGGAGAGAAAAGGAGGGAGAGAGAGAGAGAGAGGGAGATGCCTGTGCTCCATGAGGCCAGGGGAGAAGTTCCGATGCTCTTCTCTGTTTCTCAGTCACATACTTCTTTGAGGAGGGTCTCTCCTGCAACCCAGAACTGCCATATTCAGTTGACAAGCCCCAGCAATTCTGTGGTGTCTGCCCCCATGGATTGGGATGACAGACAGCAATGGCCACACCTAGCTTTTTGTGTGAGTTCTGGGGAGTCAAATCAGGGCAGTCTGAGACCATCCCAGGCCCTCTGTCTTGCTTAAGTGGCAAGCATTCTTAACCACTGAGCCATTTTCACAGCTCCCACACCTAGAACATTAGAAAAAAATTTATTATTTGCAAGTGGAGGAAGAGAGAAGAGAGACAGAGAGAAAATGGGCACACCAGGGCCTCCAGCCACTGCAAATGAACTCCAGGTGCATGTGCTTTATGTGGGTACTGGGGCTCAAACCCTGGTTGTTAGGCTTTGCAGGCAAGTGCCTTAACCACTGAGGTATCTCTCCAGCTCCCTAGAACATTTTTACTGGTATTTTTCACATCCCATTCTTCTTTTGGTTTTTATTTTTATCTTTTAAATATTTTTTTTATATTTCCAAGAAGAGAGAATGGGGTCAGAATGGCTGCCCCAGGACCTCCTGCCTCCATGAAGGACTAATGCATCACTTGGGTGCATCTAGAGAATGGAACCTGGGCCAACCAAGATCATTAGGCTTTTTTAAATTGACTAATCAGTTTATTTTGTTTTTTTTTGAGATAGGGTTTCACTGTACCCCAAGGTGACATGGAATTTACTATGTAGTCTCAGGGTGGCCTTGAGCTCACAGCAATCCTCCTACCCCTGCCTCCCAAGTGCTGGGATTAAAGGCGTGCACCACCACACCTGGCTCTGTTAGGCTTTTTAAGCAAGTGCCTTTTACCTCTGAGCTGTCTCTCCAACCCCATTTTTTGTTTAAGTTAAAAAAAACCCACCACAAATAGCGTATGTATTTCGAAGATTCATAACCCTATATATCCACATAATGCTAAAAGTTCTATAACAAAACATATTCCTGCAGCAGCCTTGAATGTCACCTCTCATTCAGAGTAAATATGAATTTGGGCAGAGAAGAGAGAGAATGTTGATATTATTTCCTGTTTAGTTCTTTGTACCCCATGAGGGATTACTGTCCGATGTGTTAATAAATAACTTAGCTTTCACTCACAAGCTTCTCCACAGTCAGGTCTAGTTAATGAGGCAATTATTTCATCTCTCATCGCATTCTAATGCTCTGAGGTAGCACCTGAATTCCGTCATTAGCTGAGCTTGTGTGATGTGTTCTGAAGGAAGTTCTTATACATTAACAATAGGAGAGAGAGAGAGAAAAGAAGTTGGTCACTCCATTTATTGTGAAGAACAATTTTCCATCAGTAATAATAAATTGGCCTGCTTTGGAATGTTCTTGAAATTTATTTTCCGAATCATATTTTGAGAGATGAAAGGATTGACAGTAGATTGCCTCCCTCTGAGGGCATACTACATTAAATTATACTTTAAAACTTTCTTTGATAGAAGAGTAGATTTCCTTCCCAGTGACTGGGTTCCTAAGTTAACTTGTACTCAATTGATTTTTTTGTGTTTTTCGAGGTAGGGTCGCACTCTAGCCCAGGCTGACCAGGAACTCACTCTGTAGTGCCAGGCTGGCCTCTAACTCACAGCAATCCTCCTACCTTGGCCTCCTGAAGGATTAAAGGTGACCACTGCCACACCCTTCTTCAACTTGATTTGAATAATGTTGCTTATTAACTTATAGACAAATGATATGGAGAAATAAAATGTAGTGTTTGCTCAATCATACAAGGGTATTTGGAGATCCTTGACTAGGCTTTTTTTAAAAAATATTTTTAGTATTTGATAGAGAAACAGAATTGCCAAACCAGGGCCTCCTGCCACTGCATACAAAATCCCGACATATGCGCCATTGTTTGCATCTGGCTTTTTCTGGGTCCTGGGTTTTGGTAGGCTTTGCAAGCAAGTGCCTTAAACTCCTGGGCCATCTCTTCAACCTCTCTTTGACTGGTCTTCACATATTCTATCTTGAATGTTTGGGATGCGGGTGGGGATAACTCAGGGCATATTTTCCCTGGCCTCACCCCCTACTTTGGCACGAATGCAAAGCTCACTGTTTTCCTCCTCATACCCGAAGCATCACTGCAGGAAATGTGGACAGGCTGTCTGCGGGAAGTGCAGCAGCAAGCGCTCCAGTTACCCCATCATGGGCTTCGAGTTCCAGGTCCGAATGTGTGACTCCTGTTATGACTCCATCAAGGATGAAGAGTGAGTGCTTGCTTATCTTTTGTGTAACTGGATCCTCCCCCTCTGTCTGATGGTTATCTAGATATAGAATAAGTGTCTTTGGAATTGCATAAACCATTCCAAAGTGAATACTGGCCTAGCTTTATGACTGATTATTGACCACTCTGCTTGCCACCCAGTGGCTGACACAGATTCCTCTGAGTACTGTGGGGATGGTGAGGACCAGCCCAGCAGCTGACTAGCCCTTCCTGTGCCTCATAACCCCAAGGGCATGTGAATGGCAGTGGGGAGATGGTTAACCTGTATCCACACATGCATGCAAATTTAGTTACTGAGAAGACCATAAAGCCCATGTACTCTCTTTTTCAAGCATCTGACTTTGCAGTCTGTTCTTAAGTAAGTGCATTGGACATATCTGCCACATGCCCCATTCTGCCATGCTGTAGACAATCCCTAAGAGCAGAATCATCATCTCATTCCTTTCCACTGGAATTATGGTCTCCAGTAGCAGACTGGAAAGCCTATGAACTAATGAAGGCTGAGGGCTGTGGCTCCTAACACAAAAGCCCTGCAGTGCAGGTCCTCTCTGGTGTGAACTCGTGTTCTGATGTTTGGAGGTCTGTCTTTCCCATAAAAGAATTTTTTCACCTTGAGTGTCTTATAAATTTTATTTTTTTGTTTGGTTTTGTTTTCTGCTGACACTGAAACCAGGGCTTTTGGCATGCTAGGCAGATAATCTCACAGAAACCTTTTGTAGTTGTATTATTTCTTGGTTTCTGCTAACCTTTATAAAGTTATTTTAAAAATTTAAAGTTTTTTTTCAGAACTATTGCCACATGCTTATTTTTTTTTAATTTGTATTTTTTAATGTGTGTGAGTGTAGGCATGCCCAGGTCTCTTGCCACTGCAAACAAATGCCAATCCAGCTTTACGTGGGTGACTAGGGAGTTAAACCTGGGCTAGCAGGCTTTGCAGATAAGCACCTTTAACTGCTCAGCCATCTCCCCAGCCACACTGCTGCATTTTTAGAAGCTAATTTTAACCCCATTATTGTATTTATGTCACTTATATTGCTGAAAGACCTGATCTTGCAGCTCCAGTCATCTTTTCTCTTTGTTAGCCGGACTTCTCTAGCAACGTTTCATGAAGGAAAACACAACATTTCCCACATGTCCATGGACATTGCTAGGGGACTGATGGTGACCTGTGGGACAGATCGCATTGTAAAGGTAAGCTAGCCTAATGTCTGTGAGTGATCCATCACTGTGACGTGGACAGGTTTTTAGATGATTTCTAGTTCTATAGTCCTTTCTGATTTTGCTTTTTATGAGCAACTTACTATTGTCAGTTTGACTGAGTGGCAAAGTAGGCACTTCGGAGTCTCCACACCCAGAGGCAGTTCATCTTGGGGTGTTTTCCTTTGTCATGGTGGTCTGTCATGTTACGCTGGTGAGGCCTGGAGCCCCTTCTGTCCTCTAGGTTCTGAGCTGGGTTCCCTTCCTAGCTGACGCCAGTCCACAAGCCTTCCCTTCCTGGTTAATGCTCCTTTACATCCTTCAAGGAGGTGTCCTGATTGTAAGCACGATCCACACAGGATTTTGTTCAATCTAGGTCACCAACAGAAATTGAAAGTGAATGTTTTATTCTTAGTATCCCTGGAGTTGTGAAACTATGAAATATTTTCTATTCCCAGTGGGCTTTAAAAAATATAGCAAATTATTACTATGTTATTTTCAGGTATTAAGATATTCCTTATAAGATTGTTTTCAATGTAGCTAGTGGACTGTAGAGTTTTATTCTTATGTAAATTGTAAGGAAATTTTGTAGCCAAAGATGAGAATGAGAGAATTCATTTGACATTTATGAGTTTAGCAGAATTAAGCTTGTCAGTGTTGACACTTGACATTAGACACCATGGTAAGTGCGGGCTTCTCCATGTGTCTTTTTTTTCCTTTTAGATTTGGGACACAACACCTGTGGTGGGCTGCAGTCTGGCAACTGGCTTTTCTCCACACTGATCCAGGTGCCTGGTGTTGTCTGCCACACCTTACGAACAGCGGCGGCCACTGTCCTGTGACTCAACCTTAGCCACCTAAAAACAAATCAATATTTTTAAAAAGAGAAAAATGTAAAGCTGTGTTTGGGGGTATTTATGGAACTTACCTGTGGGGGTTAACATAGGAAAGGTCTCTGTGGAGGCTCCCAGGAATGGAATTTCTTCAGTGACGCCTCACGAACATGGAGTCTAAGGAATAAGGAGAGAGTAATCCAGCAAAAAGTTTAGAAGGGAAAAAAATTGAACAAAAATTCAATGCTTAGAACTTCTCAAAAACAGTCTCACATGCAAACACACACACATCAGACTAGTGAGAGGGCCTTCGGAGAGTCCCTGAGGGGTTCTGCTGTTGGGGCAGGAGGTGGAGGAAAGAGGGCTTTTCCCTTCCTTCCTTCCTTCCTTCCTTCCTTCCTTCCTTCCTTCCTTCCTTCCTTCCTTCCTTCCTTCCTT
>PVHP010042989.1:0-14738 GCA_004024765.1 Zapus hudsonius
AAGCTCGCAACATTAAAGCAGCCTTATTACTCACCCACCACGACTCAGGGAACTGAGCGGAAGAGGGGGCGGAAAGATTGTGAGAGCCGTGGTGGGGGAGACAGTCCAGAGGCATAGCACCCATCAGTAACAACTCACTTGGGCCAGGAAGACCGGGATGAATACTAAGATATACAGGATCCCTTGCCACAAGGACTAACACAGACAGCCCATGAAGGAGGATATACAACTGATCAGGGATGAGGAGGTGGGGAATTGGGGAAGTCGGGAAAACAACGCATGGTTTGCCCACTAAATAATGTAACTCATTATGGACAATAAATATTAAATTAAAAAAAATTGTCATTTTGATTATATTTGGACCATAATAAAATAATTAAGACAGCTTTGCATTTCTTTTTTAAATTAATTTTGAAAATATCTTGTTTTATTTTTAATTTTATTTATTCATTTTCAAGCAGAGAGAGAGAGAGAGAGAGCACCAGTGCCACCACCTTGTGGGCCTGGCCCATGTGTGTACTGCGGAATTGAACCCGGGGCCTTAGGTACTGTAGGCAAGTGCCTTAACCACTGAGCCATCTCTCCAGCCCAATATCTTGTTTTATTTTTGATTTTATTTATTCATTTTCAATCAGAGAGAGAGAGAGCACCAGGGTCACCACCTTGTGGGCCTGGCCCATGTGGGTACTTCGGAATTGAACCCGGGGCCTTAGGCACTGGAGACAAGTGCCTTAACCACTGAGCCATCTCTCCAGCCCGACAGCTTTACATTTCAATGAAAGTAAGAGATGGTATTACACATCTAACTAAAATCTGCCAGTATTTCTTTTTATTTTTAAAAACTCTGTTTTTCACTTTATCAGACACTGTGTAGAAATCTAGAACAAATGTGAGTAAAAAGCACGTTAATAGACATCACATGTAGTTTAAACTAAAGGCTTATCTTCCTTCCTCCTTATAACATTGTTTTAAGCTTGACATCGTAATAATTTGGTTGTAATAAAAGAATTTAAAATAAAAATAAAATGCTAGAAAGTGATTCATTTCAAATGAATATGTAACAAATAAAACAGAGGTTTGAATGTTGATTTAGAAAGCTTGCCCACATTTTATTTTATTCATGTAGCATGAACTTATTTTGAACTTGAACAAATGTTGTCACGTACGGTTGCAGAGAAAGCAAAAATTGAGCATTATGTTGAGATAAAATAATTTTGACAAAAGTCCATTAGGATCTTAAGATGCTAAAATCCTACAGGGAATGAAGCTTGGGATCTTCTGCTCCATCCATTTTTTGATAACCTTCCTAACTACAGATAAAAAGAGAAAAAAGAATTAAACAATTACACACAATGAACTCTGTATTGAATAACCTAATCAGCCCTTATGCATATCTGGTGCATTCTCCACCATTTGAGAATTACATATTTTTCTCTTATATCATCAGTGTGCTTATCCAACTAACCATAGGATCTTAACAGACTGACCTTTCTCTTGGCTATTGCCAGAGCATATATGTGCCGTGTATGTGCCTGTCTGTATGCCTGTGTGTGTGTGTGTGTGTGTGTGTGTGTGTGTGTGTGTGTGTACCATGGTTTTGTAAATGCTAGGTTCATACTCTAACACTGGTCGCTACATCCTCAGCCTTATATGTGTAAGTGTATATTTCTGCGTTTGTTTTATTTGAGAAGCTAGTGGCATTTAAATAAATCTCTTGAGCTATAAAAGCTGGGGCTGGTTCTCCAAAAGATGCTTCCTTACAGTCCCTAAGCTTTGATTTATATTTCTAGCATATGAGAAAGGATGTGTTAGGAAATATACCAGTGTAAAAACAACACAAAAATAAAAATGCTAATCATTCAAATATGCTCAAAGATAAGATATACCTTAAGTTGTCATTATTTGTCAAACAGAAAGTGATCTTACTAGTACTAAATTTTGTTTCTGACTGACACGCAAGATAAAAACCTAGAGGCTGGGGAGATTGCTCAGTGTGCAAAGCTTGTGCTGCACTGTCCCGAGGACAAGGGTTCAAATCCCCAGCATCCACATAAATGCCAGGTGGACACGGTGGCCTGTCACTTAGGAGACATCGACAGAGGAACCCCAGGGCTATCGGTGAGTTCTGGGTTCAAGTAAGAGAGCCTGCTTCAGTAAAACAGTCATCTAGGAAGGAACCTGATATCAACCTATAGGCTTCTCAAGCACACAGCTGTGTCCATAGGAATACATTCACATGCACACCACATACGCACACAGAAAATTTAAATAACCCCCAGTTAAATAGGTAGTAACCAGTAAACCTGAGCCTTCCTGAAACTTCTAACTTTTTACCCTTTGCCACCAGTGATCTAAAAAGCATTGTTTTCTTCTTAGTTCAGGATGCGGTGCAAGTGTAGCCAAGTCATGAGGGCTCAACTGAGGCCTGGCCCATTCAGTTCAACTGCTCCTTCTGGTAACTGGATTCTGAACAGAAAGGAGTCTGGGTCTCATACAGGTACCAAGTGAAATACATTTACTACATTGTAGTCTGACATTAGAGGACAAACTAGCTCAGGAAAACGAATGAGCAGCCATGAAGAGCACACTGCATTTTAGATTGGTGGATACATGAGTATTCTAGTAACATTCTGAACAGGATAAGTTCAATTTTGTTCCAATCTTGACATGTAAATTCCCTTAATTCACTAGAATTTGAAAAAGAAAAAGCTCCATGTAAAAAGTAGATGCACGAACGGGAAGTGATATTCCCAGCTAAGAACAGATACCTGGGTTTCCTGGGCTATTTTGCTGGGTCTGTGTTGTTGTTGAGGTCTTCCTTTGAATTCTCATTTGGGGTTCTCCTGTGGCTCCTTATTCTCCCTCTTTTTCAAAGGTTTTGTTGTCTTCAGCAGTGGAAGCAGTTTAATATTCATCTACTTTTTTAGTAAAGAAAATAAGAAAATTTGGGGTCAGGCACAGAAACCCCCCCCCCAATTTCCACAAGGTAATAGTTATCAGTTTTCTACCTTCAGAAGAAACAGGGGTAGAAGTAAGTATGGAAACATACCTTCCTGCCCCAATGCTACGTTAACTGACCCTCACATGTCTGCTGTTTGTTCATCTCCAGGGTGACCTTGATTTCCCATTCCCGGGAACTCTCCCACCCAATACTGTTGGTTACTTCTCATTTGAAGAAGGAATGAGAGTCTGTTCGCATTCTGTACATCCTGGGCAGAGATGTGCTGGGAAGATATCTGCTGACCTCAAATACAACTTCTATGGTGAAATGATTTTCTTCATTCTTTGAAAACTCCCTTTCTACCAGTGCACCAAATTCCATTTATTATTTGGGGGAAGCAACTTTCTAAGAATCTTTAAAATTGAAATGCCATGCAGTCACGAGAGGAACACAACTTGCATGTTTGCTTCAAGCTTCCCTTCCATTTTCCCCCAAGCTCCCTGCAGAGCATCTACTTCCTAGGAACAGTCAACTGTGGGCTCAGAAATTGCATTCACAATCTTGAATTTCTTCCTAACAGGTTGGTAGAGGGCAGCAGATTGTCTCTCAAAACTGGCAAGGCTGTTTCAGAACTGGTTTGGTGAGGCCTTGGAGTATTGTGATTTCAAGGCCAGCCTAAACTCCATAGTGAGTTCCAGGCCAGCCTGGGATAAATAAGACCTTGTCTTAAAGCAAGCACATGAGCAAAAGAACAACAACCACACAAAAGACCCAAATTTCACTCTGACCTATTTGGCCTTCACTGGAGGAGGGAAGGACCCACAACTTCCTGACCAGAGACTGACCTGTGAAGAAGCAGCCTCCACCTGGGCCACAGCTCCCCTATGTTCCCAAGCCAGACTGAGTCCTCATTGCCAACCTCCCCACAGCTGCCCAGCACCTCATGCCTCATTTCAGTCCCTCTGCCCATGTTCTCACCCTATGACTCCAGGGCCTGCTCAACGATGTCCTGTGCCACTCGAGTTGCCACTGCCACCAGTTCTGCTGCCACCTCTGCCACTTCTGCCTCCTCTTGAGGCTCCTCCATATTCTGATGGTCAGGGTTTCCATTTTCATCCTCAGTCACCGTGGTGGGATCTTCCAGTTCTTGGATGGAGCCGATCACAGGCAGGCCCAGGTCCAGCTCTCTGCTCTCATTCACGACTGTTGGTCTGGTGAGTTGGTCTTGGCTTTCTTGGTTCTTTCCTGAGGGGTCACTGCTCAGTTGGTCAAATGGTTCTACCCTAAAGCTATGCTGGTATACACGAATCAACATGTTATTATTATGGTAGACCCACTGTACAAGGGCATGGACTAAATCTAGAAATAAAAATTGGAAACCTAGCAGGGAGAGCAGATGGGATTCAGCCTCCAAGTTCTCATTTGATGCTGGATTTCCAGCCTCCTCCTCAGTGGTGTTCAGGTCAGCATCATGGTTCTCAACCCCTTCACCCCCTTCCTCTAAGGGGTCCCCTTCCTTCACCACAACTTCAATATCCCCAGGACCAGGGACACTGGATTCCTCAGGCACTGCTTCAGTGATAGTCCCATCACTTGCTTCAGGGGCCATTTCCCACACTTCATCAGGGCTCACCTGGTTGTCCTGGCCTTCTTGTTTCAGATCGTCATCTCCTGAGGTAGACATGATGTGGTGTTTCAGAAGGGCTTCAGTTGGGCGGAGGTGATGACCTTAGGGCAGGGTCCTGAAATCCTTTTCCAGACTTGTTGGCATCCTGAGTCTCTGGAAATTCCTTCCTGCTCTTCCTTCCCAGAAAGGGAAGCTAACCTGTCTTCCTGAATCCCATGAACCTCCTTTCTCTCTTCAATTCAAAGGAAATCTGTTACATAATACTCAAGATTACTGTGGATTGCTAACAGGTCATATTGACAACAAAACTAACCATCAAACATATATTTTTTTTTAACCTTAGTTACGCATATGTTTTATAGAGTCAAAGTCCTTTTAGCTCCCTGAATCCTGAGGAAAAATGGCATCTTGTTTGCTAAACTGCAAAAAACAACTTAAACAATTAGCTTTTAGCAGTGTACTTAATTTTATTTAATCCTCATAAACACCATGCAAGGTAGATGCTATTTATATTTCTATTTTATAGATTAAAAGACTGAGTCTTACAACTAATGTTTTCTACACATTTTCAAGACTATCATCAGTAACAAAACCCCAAAAAAAAACAACAACAACAACGAAAACACCTTGATAGGGTGGTGGCACACGCTTTTCATCCCAGTACTTGGTATGCAGAGGTGGGAGGATCAGTGTGAGTTCTAGGCCAGCCCAAGGCTACATAGTGAATTCCAGGTCAGTCTAGGCTAGAGGGAGACCCTGCCTCCAAAAACGAACAAACATGTCCTTTAGTGATTTATTGTTTTCTTGGCCTCCTGCACATGGTAGTTGGGTTGGAGGTCCAAGATAATTATCTGTCCATTCTGTCATCATGGCGGTCCTCATCCTTGAAGGAGTAAGAATAGGATTGGAGCCTTACACCACCACTTACTCTATTTCTGTTTTGGGTTGGCTTCTGTAGGCCTGGCAGTGCCAGGCAGGGAGCCTCAGGGGCTAAGACCTCACAGCCCATGCTACCACCAGCAAAGTGTACACCAGGATAGACTCACTTGGGACCCCACTCAGCTAGGCAAGTCTCCCCTGGTCTGAATTGGGCTCCACTGGGACTAGCTCAGCTGAATTTGGTTATGCTTGCCTAGGCTCAGCTGGATTCTGTTATACTCAGCTGGGGCCCACGGGGACTCAGCTAGCCTTGGCTGGGGTTAACTAGCTTGTTAGTGTTGGCTGGGCTCTGCTGGGAGAGACTCAGCTAGGCTCTGTTGTGCTCAGCTAGGACTCTTCTGGGCTGGGTTGGACTCAGTTTGACTAGAGTCGCCCAAAGTCTACAGGGCTTACTTTCCTTACTTTCTCCTTGAGGTATGAAGACCTCCATTTTGACAGAATGGGCACATAATTATCTTTGACCAACACCCCAGCTACCTTGTTCAGGAGGGAAAGAAAACAGTAAGTCAGTAGAGGTGGTGTTTGTTTGCTTGTTTGTTTTTGGAGGTAGGGTCTCAGTCTAGCCCAGGCTGACCTGGAATTCACTATGTAGTGTCAGTCTGGCCTCAAACTCACAGTGGCTCTCAGTTTGGATAGAGTCAGCCAAGCTCAATGATCTGTTGAACTCTAAAAGATTTGACTAAATTCAATTGAGATTATCTATGTTTGGCTCTTCTTGACCTGGCTCAGATAACTTCAGTTGTACACTGGTAGACTTGGCTGGGAGTGAGCTGGACTTGCCTAGGACTCCTCTGTGCATGGCTAGATGGCAGGTTGCTTCTGCTAACCTCAGCTGGCTTTGTCTAGAATCCACAAGACTTGGCTACACTCCTCTGAGACAGAAGAGTCCCTGCATTTGGCAAATGGCAAGCTCCCCAGATCAGTAAGAGACTTTGTCCCAAAGAAAAAACAGGTGGGTGAGTGATGGTTGGGGATACCTGGTGTTCTTCTCCAACTGCTATAGGTGAGTCCATTGGGTTCCACATCAACAAACACACACACACACACACACACACACACACACACAGAGAGAGCTATAAACAAGCTATGCACAAGCTTTAGCACTAAGTTATATTTTTCAAGTGAATAAGTCAGTGGAATTCAGTACATTCACGTGGTTGTGCCAATATCTCCAGGACTTTCCCATTGTCCAAACTAAAAGTGCCTCCACAGAATACCAACCAACTCCTGTCTTGCTTGCCCAGCCTCTGTCTGTACTTTTCTGCTTTTCTATGCAAGCAACTAGTCCAGGTCGTATCCTATGTTGTCTTCCCACTCTGCTCTGCCCTACTCCCTACCTTAGCTTCTATATAGATCTTTCAAAGGAAATTAAGTTCCTTTATCCACTCCCGAGATAAACACAGGAAAGAGAGTGTTCTAAATGACTTCTAATCCAATTGAGGATGCATGACTGGAGGAGAGGTTGTGTCTTAGGCACTTGAATTTGGAATTCTGCACTAGAAGACAATAGAACCAGGGCCATGTGACCCAGGCAATACAGGAGATAGCTTTCCTAAAGACCCTGGGAAGCTCAGAGGGTGGGTTTCCCCCCCCCCAAGAAGGACCAAGTGAAGTACAGCTTGGAGCATCACCAGAAAGCCTGTATTGAAGTAGGACCCAGTGATACTGGCCAAGCAGAAGGGAGTGTGGAGTGGAGCATCCAGGGGAGGAGGCCCAGGGTGCTCTGGATGGGGCTGCATGGTTTCTGAGGAAGCAAGCAGAAAACCAGAACTACCACAGTCCTGCCTAGCCCAGCTCACCCTGGTGAAAATATCCCCTTCTGCTCCAGGACACTTCTCTTCCACCGCAGCTCTATGAGGAGGGAGGTAGGCCTCCATCCACCCAGGCCCCATCCCCTTG
The DNA here is from genome assembly GCA_004024765.1 of Zapus hudsonius. Classification (NCBI taxonomy): domain Eukaryota; kingdom Metazoa; phylum Chordata; class Mammalia; order Rodentia; family Dipodidae; genus Zapus; species Zapus hudsonius. Next base: position 7,407 of record PVHP010042989.1, read on the forward strand.
AGCCTGTGGTCTTTGGTCCCCTGGAGCTGCCCCAAGCCACCCTGTCACCTCCCAGGTTCCAGCAGCACTGGAGGAGGAAAAGCAGCTCCATATTGCTTCCCTACAGCCTAAGGTTCACAAGGAGGAAGGCTGGGAATTCCAACCCTGTTCTGGGAGAGAGAGAGAGAGAGAGAGAGAAAGAGAGAGAGAGAGAGAGAGAGAGAAAATGAATGGGTGCCTGCCACTGTCATCCACACAGGGCTGGGATGAAACTCCAAACCAGGCAGAGTTTATGGGAGGTAAGGATTTATTGAAGCTACAGATCCAGGGGAAAATCCATAATGGTAAAATGGTGAAAGAGGCTACCCCACTTTCAGAAGTCCTAGCAGAGAGAGAAACCCATCACCAATACCACACATAGAACAGCAAACATGCAGGAGGCTTTGAGAAATGACAGATCCCCCACAAGCTCCTGAATCAGTAAAAAGAGATTAGGGCTCAGAAAAAGACCAGGTGGAATGATGGAATGGGACACCTGCCAGAACACTACTTGGCCATCACTGGTGAGCATATGGACATCTCAAGGGAACATTTGCATGCATACACCACACACCCAAGGTTGCAGTTTCTGTCCTTGGAGGGAAGGAGGTCTGGAGAAGACATTTTAAGAGCAACAGTGGTAACCTATGACAGACTGGGGACAGAGGGCATAGGAAAATGAGGGGTCAGTGTAGGATGGCGAAGAGGAACATTTTGTCTTTCCTTATGCCCTGTCCTCCACTCTGAAAAAGACTGTGAGCCCTTCATTTCTAAATGGTCTTTGGGGTTTGATTGTGACCCCAGCCTTGGGACTCCCACTTAACAATGCCCTACTTACTTACTTACTTAATCTTTTTGTAAGAAGAGACGGGTGAGTAGGAGAGTCTCTCTGACCACCCCACTGCTCCCAGGACTGAGGCCCAGGCAAGGACATAGGATGAGTAGAATGTGGGTGCTGTACAGCAAGGTGAGCTCTTGCATGATTAGCATTGATGGTGACCTGCTCACTCCTGGATGCCTCAAGCTGGTGCCCTGCAGATTGGAGAGAAGGTATAGCAGATCTGGGGTCTTCTCCAGATGTTCCCTCAAGGAGACCCTTCACTGTGCTCTAACCTCACCTGGGAAGCCAGACCTCACTCTCAAAGTCCCATGACATGGATGAGTTTGAACAGAATGTGTGGATTGTTTATACTGTCTACCATTCTGTGCCAGCCCAGTCATGTCACCCTCAAAGCAGCAGCCCTATCCAGTCCTTCCTCCTGGGACATTCAATGGACAGAGAATGTGTATTCTTTTCAGCAGTACACTGTGGTTGTTCCTCCTGGTTAGGAGTCAGTGGTAGTCAACTGTGCATAATATATGATCCATGTGGAAACAGGGGCTTCTATGCTGGTTCCACTTGGGGTGATTGCATGCCTTTGCCATGTTTTGTGTGGGGCAGACTCACATGAGCCTCTGACAGCCACATGTGGCAAAGAACCCATGGTGACCCCTATCCAACAAAATGAGGCTAGTGTTAGATGAGTCATGGAGGTCTGCAATCAGGCCAGTTCCTGGTCCAAGGGAGGAACCCAGTTGAGTAGGAGCACTGAAGGCTCCACTGCCAAGGGGGCTGGGACCTAGATGTCTCCCTCAGGAGTTAGGGGAACAAGAAGGCCCTGGGTTGAGAGATGGGGACCAGCAATGTAGGAAGGAGATAGAAAAGAGCTCATGGTCTCCCAATTCCTACTGCCAGGAGATAAACTTCAAGGTCCCCCTACAGTGGCCTGACATGTCTGGTATATGTAATTCTGTGAGCAGGCTGGATGGATGACATGCTGTCCTGGGCTTGGAGCTGGAAAGTCAGGTGTTGAGGAGGTTCCTCTTGGCAGCCTGCACAGTGAGAGGAGAAGACTAGGCTTGCTGCTTCCCTGGGAGGCAATGAGGCATCATCAACCAGCCTTGGGGCAGAGCTGGAAATGGGTAAGGTAGGGATGAGCCAAGGAGGAAGAATTCAGAACACATTCGTTTGTTTGTGGGTGACACCTGGATCAAACCATGACAGTCATATCCTGAGTGCAGTCTGCTATGTATGAACTGAAAGCTTCACATAGTTCCCACCCTGAGTAGGAGCTTTTAAATGAGCCCCTACCAGTGCACAAGGTCACCTGTCTCATGGGCATGAATGCACACAACATACTGGGATCAGAGGAACTTTCTAACATGTCCAGTGACTCTGGCCAGCCTTCTAGCCACTGTGTGCACCTAAGAATATTTCCAGAACCCAGACGGCACACAATTACAGGAATAAAGAACATCAAAGTTCTCCTTGCTCCTTTGGGCAAGAAACCTTACTGCTTTAAAACAATTAGTTTTGTTTGGTATCCGTCAATTCTAGGACAAAGATGCCCAGCAATCACAAACAGCAGCTCACCTCCCATAAGCATCTTTCCACAGCAAAGCGGGCATGGCACAAGGCAAACGCTTTGCAGAGTGCTTGTGATTTTGTAACCCCTCACCCCACCCTCATGCATCAAAACCAAAAATTATTTTAGGTTTTCAGACTTGAAAACAAAAGACCACTGAAGGATTCTATTGGATGTACTTTTTAATTTTTTTATTATCCATAATTAGATACACTTAATAAGGGAATAATATGTTGATGTAATTTTCATAGAAGTAAATATGAGTCTCTGAGATCCTCTGAAGCCACAGAGCCTATGTTCATTTTTATGAGAGTGAAAAGGGTCCTTGAGGCCCCAAGTGAGAGCTGGGGTTACACTCAGCTGTGGTTGGTCTGTGTGCAGCTCTGAGCTCACAATGAGCACCTTGTGAGGGAACAAGAAATATCTTGTATGTAATGGCTTAGCTGAGGTGTATTTTTGTCCCTCTTGAGCAGGGAACTTTCAGGAGAGCTGATGGATCCATGGGTAACTAGCTTGTTCGCCCCTTAGTTGAGTTGGGGTTTTCCCACCTCTTGGCAGTAGGGACAGCACGCCCAGCCTCATGGCCAGTTCCCATGATGAAGACAGCCTGAGGAGGCAGTATGCCATCAAGGACATCATCGGCGAGGGTTCCACCAGCTGTGTTATTCTGGCAGAACACTGCTTCTCAGGGTTGCTGGTGGTTATCAAGGTCCTGAAAAATATGGAGATTAACCTCGGCTACATTTTTTCTGACGTCAAGATAACGGAAGGTTTGAGACACTGCAATATCAGCAGGTCTTCCAAATGATCACAACAGCTGTCCATATTGTCATGGAATACACTGAGGTAGAAAACCTGAGACACAGGATAGAATGGGATGGCAGGCTGCAGGAGGAAGAGTCACAGAGATTATTTCACCAAATGATGAATGCCATGCATTATTGCCACCAAGGTAGCATTGTGCTTCGTGACCTGAAGACTCACTTTATATTATTAGTAGATGGAGAGGGCAATGTTAAGTCAGTGTCTTGGGCTTGGCCACCAAGTGCCATCCTGGGAATTTGCTGCAGAGGCACTGCTGCAGAACTGATCTGTTTAGTGCCCCAGAACTGTTCTGTCCAGGTCCCTATGATTGAAGGAAGGTGGATGTCTGGAGCATGGGGATTCTGCTGTATAACATCCTCACTGCAGATTACCCCTTGAAAGAGCAAAGCTTCACAGAGCTGCAGGAGCAGATCTGCCAGGGAACATACCAGCTTCCAGTTTCCGCAGACATACCAGAACTCATAGGTAAACTACTAACATTTGATGCAGGGGAGTGGCCCATCTTGGATGAAATTGTAAAACATCTCTGGCTGAGTCAAGGGGAGAAATTAGCAGACAGAGGACCAAGTGAGACATACCTGAACCATCCAGATCCCAGTTTATTAGCTGTACTATTGCTCACGGGATATGACATTAATAAGACCTGGAGACCCTGGCAAAGACAAGAGTATGATGAGCACATGGGGCATACATGATGCTAGAGCAGCAGGCAGAAAACCACAGGTATGAAGTTACAGAGATGCACTTGAACACTGTGCTTGCACCATTTCCCACCCCTGATGATCAGTACCCCCACCCCTGTACCTATTAAACAACTGTAGGTTTGCCTTTCCTGAAACTTATCCCCTGATCCTCAAAACATCACATGTCCAAGAAAGAAACACCAGCCAAGCAAAAGGCTTGCAGAAGTGCCTCCCTGCCTGACATTGCCCTAGGCTTCCACGAGAGTGAGACCCCTCCCCATTAATCGTCCAACCAACCAAAGTGGTGCTGTGGGTGACCCCAGGGAGAACACTTAACCACTCTTAAATAATGGGCCCCTCTCCATTATGCCATCCTCCAAAGTGACTTTAGCCAGCACACCAAACAGTGGGGTGGAGGATGAGGGCCTTCCTCTCAAGACTCTGCTGCAGCCTTGCCATGTCCAAAATTCAGCCCTGATTCTGTAACAAGTTCACGCCCATGAAAGCCCCAGAGAGCAGAGCCCTACATGCCACCAGGTAGGTGTGGAGGGCCAGCTGGGTGCTGCATTTTGACTTATATTTACAATAATGTCCTTTAAGTCCATATGTTTAAGGGCAAAATGTTAGTTACAGCAGTGGCACTGACATGATTAAGCCCTACCACCTAGCCCAACCTGCTGAGGAATAAATCCAACCAAACTTAACTTTGTAGAATGTAGAGTTGAAGCAGACAGTAGAAACATGATGGCCAAAGGTCCGGAAGGAACAGAAAGTATGGGCCATAGGGAACAGTGGTTCCAAAAGGAGTTGGCATAGACAGCAGGGTGATTATAAACTAATAGCACCACCATGTCTCTCTGCAGTTTACATAGACAGCCAGGACAGACAGAGCTCTGTGGAGCTGGACAAGGACAAGACCAGCAGGAGGGGCTCCAAGAGTAGTAGAGGGAACCAGAACAGCAGAAGGGCACCAATCCCAATCTCTGGAGAGCAGAGGGTAAGGTGCCCCACAACTCTGCACAAGGTGACTCCAGTTCTCAGGGTATCCAGCAGCAGGCTGGCCTTCCAAAGCTCCTGGAAACATGGTTAAAAGGCTGAATGCTCCCATCTTTGTAGAGACAAGAAGTCAGCTTGCTCTACTGGGAAAAGTCAGAAGCTATTTCCCCAGGGACACCTATCCTCGGGACTTCTCTTTTCTCCCCTTTCCCATGTTTTCATCTCCTATAATGCTGGGTACATCTTCCCCATTGGGCTCAGGAGAGGCTTACTTCAGAGCCCACGAGAAACCAGGTAGGAGGAGGCCCTGTCCTGCCCTGCATTTGTGATCTGTAAGTACACTATCCATGAGACATTGGCAATACACAGGAGTAAGTGACCAATGCATAATGCTGGGATGAGTATCCAACCAAACACAGTTTATTGGAGGAAGGCATTTATTTCAAGCTTACAGATCCAGGGAGGTTCCACCAAAGGCTGAAGCTGGTTTTCATTCATGAATCCAAGAAGAGAAACCACTACCAGCTAGCAAACACCACAAAGCATCAAACGGGTCAGCAACAAGCAGGACCCCGGGCCTGAGCTCACACTGCTCTCTACATCTTGGGGCAGGAATGGGATGCACCCCCAAACACACCTTTGGGCTGGATGCCAGGATCAGCTCCCAGTGAAACCTACTCCAACCAGGCATCTGAAGACCCAGGCTACAAGCTTAATAAATTATCTGAGTCTATGGGGGACATGCATTCACATTCAAACCACTACATTAGGTAACATTTTGTGATATAGTTACAACACTGGCATTCTCAGAGAACATGCATATAGGCATGCTGTTCCCTAGAGAGTTCAGCACAAGAAGCTGAATCCTCATTCACACAGGAGTGGCTGAAGCTGAGAGCAGGACCTGCTTGAGATGCACAACATTAGAAGCTGCTGGCTGCAGCATCAATTCTTTTTGTCTTATTCTGTGCTAGGAACCCTTCCTTTAATTAGATGAGAGTGTGTTTGTAGGCTTCTGTAGAATTTACTGTTCTAGAAAGCAAGTTCCAAGTTCTAGAGGGATTTTTGTCTCAGGTTGGTGCTCCTGTCTTCCAGCCCTGTCTTTGCCTCTGCACTGTGGCCCAGGACAACTCGTTTGCTCCTTTGCCCTGCACCCAGAAGCACACAGTAGGGAGGCTACTCTGTTCTTGGAGTTAAATATAAAAGAAATGAAATCCCAGGGCTTTGGGTTCCATGTGAGAGTATGGTTCAGTCTTCTGAGGCTTTAAGAGTCCCTGACTTCTCTCTCAGTGCAGTGGGATCTTTCTTTGCTGTAATTGAGCAGAAACCTTCTAGATGAATGTTCCTCCTAGTTTATGAGGGTGGAGCATTTGGTCACAAAAGTAGATACAGAGGACATCACCCTGACGTGTTTGAATTCTCTTTTTGTTAAGAGATATTAACAGTTTTACCATATTCGAAGCCTCATACAGAGAAGTGAAATGCTCACTGTTGGCATTCCTGAGTGATCTGAGCCACTAAAATCAAAAATTTCAGGACATTGTTCTCACGATCCTTACTGATTGTGCTCTTAAAGTCAGAACTGAAGAAAACCAGGATTGAGCTGCATAACAAAACCTGTTCAAGGTCAAGCCTGTCAACTTTGGATGCTAGTGTATAGAAATACTAAATGCTAAAGATGGCTGACTAGCAGACATGCCACCTCCTTCGGGAAACAAGGGTCAGGGTTTTCAGCAGGGATCCAGGTCGTGGACATAAGCTGCAGTCATGCTCTGAGCTGCAGATACCTCCCGGCAAAGGATTCTCACCACTGGAAGCCTCCATCGAGGACCAGTGCTCGCCGGAGGCAGTGAGTTGCAACGAACCAGCAAGCCCAGCCAGAGCAGCCTCAGCCTGCCGGCCGACATAGGCTTTTCCTCGGCCTCTGCCGGCTTCCCTCGGGTTCCCTCCATGTCCCTCCCGCCCTATGCGTGTTCGGCGCGTCTATCCCGTCCCTCCTGGGCCCTTGAGTGTCTCTCATTTTCAACTTTTTTTCTTTTGTTCTCTTTTTTCTTCTTTTCTTTTCCTCCTACTCCTACATAACCGCTCCCCCCATCCTCCTGGTCTCCAGCTTATGTCCTGCCCCTCCAGGTCCTTGCTAACCCATATCCTTCCTTAATTTTTTGTTTTTGTTTTTGTTTTTGTTTTTGGCCTGCTGACCGAGACCTGGGATCATACGTGGCCCCTCCCCCTGGGCCTTCAGGTCCCCAGCCCGTCTTCCCCACCCTCCAGGCCCTTGCTAATCTATATCCTTGCTTACTTTTTGTTTGTTTGTTTTGTTTTGTTTTGGCCTGCCAACCTGAACCTGGGCTCTTACGTAGCCCCTCCCCCTGGGATCCAGATCTCCAGCACATCTACCCCACCCC
>PVHP010042990.1:0-14731 GCA_004024765.1 Zapus hudsonius
GGTCTGGCTTATGTGGGTCCTGGAGAATTGAACCCAGGGCCTTAGGCACTGGAGGCAAGTGCCTTAACCGCTGAGCCATCTCTCCAGCCCATGAGCACACTCTTGTCAGCCAGCTCTGGGCATGTGCACATCCTTCAGAACTACTGTTTCTCCCTCCTTAAAAAGGAATTCATGAATGGCAGCCAAGTTCCTCTGGGATTACATAGCAGTGGTTGCAGGGTCCAAGGCTGAGACTGGAAAGGAAGGGGTATCTTGAGCTCCCTTCAGGAAAACAGTGGCTAACGCCACTCCCCTCACAAGCAATCCCAGAATTTCAGTTGCTTATATCAGAGGTTTACTTATTTCCCATGTGGTGTGTTCTTTGTGGAGCAGGTGCAATTCAGTTTCATCTCTTCTTCATTACAAGACCCAAGTTCAACCAGCAGCTTATACCTGGAACAGGCTGGTTTCCTCACAGAGGAGAAAAGATGGCTCTCATAAATAATCCATGTGCTCACGTCGAATGGCAAAGCCAAGCCTGTGTCTGTAGGGTGGGAAACAGATTCTGTAATCAAGGGAGATATTAAGAAGCAAGAACAACAGTTCTTCTGGGAAAAATAAATAAACACATGTTTTCTCTCTCTCTCTTGTCTGCTAGGTCAAGGACGTCTCCTCATTGCACCCATGATCCATCATCAGTGATGGCCATATTACACCGAATGATTGAGCCTCACCAACACCAACACTGAGACATGGTGGACACAAAATAGTACTGAAAACTAAAATATCACTTTACCCACAGGATCAATATAGCATTGCCAACCCAGCCTGGCCCTGGGGGTGCAGGGCAGAGTGTGCTTGGAGCCTCTGTTTGGGGCAGGATTAAAGGGTATCTGAATTCCTAGAAGTCATTACCCTGTGGCTGCACCTTCCCTCGCACCCATCACTCCACACACTAGTCTTTCCAGGTCCTGAAACATGCACCCCATGGTTTGACCAGGTGTCCCCCACAAACAAATGTGTTCTGATTGATCGATTCCCAGCTGATGGCAGTTCGGGAATTACAAGCTTGCTGGAGCTGTGTTGTTGGGGGCAGGCTTATGGGGGTTATAAGCCAGCTTCCCCTTGCCAGTGTTTGGCACACTGTCGTAGTCAGCCACACGCTGCTGGGATGAATCTCCAAACCAGGCACGATTTGGGTAGGAAAAGATTTATTGAACAGATCCAGGGAAGTTAAGGAAAAAGGCTGGCCCCCTTTCACAGATCCAAGCAGAGACAGAGACAGAAGCCCAGCACCAGCACCAAGCAAGCACACTGTAACACACTGTGATTCACAAAATGCAGATCTCCAGACCAGGGTTCTGGCTCTTCTTTTGCATATCTATCCTTAGTATTTTACATCCAAATTAGAAAGGGTCAGTCCTCAGGAGGCTAGGCCAAAGTGGTACTTCCTCTAGCCAGAAGCCTGGAGACAATTAATAATTTTAATAAATCCTTAATTCTTTTGGGGGACATTATTCAAACTACCATATACACCTTCCTGCCTCTGTTTACAGTGCTGTGGCGGAGGTGATGTCCACCCCTCTGCTTATGCCATCGTTTTTCCTGCCAGGATGGAGTCTCCCCTCGAGTCTATAAGCCAAATAAACCCATTCCTCCACAAGCCGCTTTTGTTGGGGTTCTTTTTGATGCGGCCATGAGAGAAAGGTTGACTCCAGCAATGCAGGTGGAGGATGATCTCAATAACATGGTCACTTTGCATATGTAATTTATCTGTAATTTATCTTAGTTGTGCTGCCTGATTGCTCACCATTCTCCAGCCATCTGCTGTCCACATGTGCAGTATTACTTTTCCTTAAAGTGATTAAATAGAAAGATTATTTGTCTTTTAAATTAGTACACAAAATTACAGGTTTCTTAAATTTTACATGTTTATTTATTTGGGAGAGAAAGAGAAAGAGATTGAGTATGGGTGCACCAGGGCTTCCTGTCACTGCCACAAACAAACTCCAGAGGCATGTGCCCCTTTGTGCATCTGGCTTTACATAGGTCCTGGGGAATCGAACTTGAGACATAAGGCTTTTCAAGCAAGTGCCTTTAACTGCTGAGCCATCTCTCCAGCCCAAAATAATAGGTTTTGGAAAATTTTTTATTTATTTATTTACTTTGGGGGGGATAAAGGGCACACCAGGGCTTCTTGCACTGTAAATGAACTCCAGACAAATGTGCTACTTTGTGCATCTGGCTTTACATGGGTCCTGGGGAATCAAACTTGAGACATAAAGCTTTGCAAGCAAGTGCCTTTAACTGCTGAGCCATCTCTCCAGCCCAAAATAATAGGTTTTTGAAAATATTTTTATTTATTTATTTATCGGGGGGGGGGGGGAGAAAGGGCACACCAGGACTTTTTGCACTGTAAACGAACTCCAGACAAATGTGCCACTTTGTGCATCTGGCTTTATGTAGGTCCTGAGACTTGAATCTGGGCTGGCAGGTTTTATAATCAAGTACCTTTAACCACTAAACCATCTCCCTAGCTCACAAAATAACAGGTCTTGTTATGAAATGTTTTCCTCTGTTTGTTGTGCATGTATGTGTATGCATTTTCATGTAAGTGCAGGTAAGTCCACACTGTGGTGTGCCGGTGGAGATCCTAGAACAACTTTTGGGTGCTGGGCTTTGCCTTCTGTCTCATTTTTGAGGCAGGGTCTCTTGTTTTTCACCTCTGCAGTCACGAAAAGAGCTGGTCCGTGAGCTTCTGAGAATTTCCAGGAAATCTTGTTTCTGCCTTCCAGCTTGCCATATACATGCGGGGATTACAGAAACTCATCACCAATCTCTGGCTTTGACATGGGATCTGGGCATGCAAACTCAGGTACTAACTCTTGCATGGTAAACGCTGTGGACACTCTCCAGCTCCCCAGCCTCTCTCATGGAATTGTCATACAAGCTTTGTTTGGGTTGAACCTCCTTCCTGTTCCTCTCCCCTCTCCTCACACCAGCCTCACACTGCTTGTACCTTACCACCCTAAGCACCCCCCTCTGTTTCCACTTTTTCATCTCTCATGGATCCCATTATAAGCTCTCTCCCTTCTCATGGTCCCCTTTTAGTTTCATGACCTATATAAGTGCTCCAACATAAACACACGTATATGAAATTTAGAAGCTAGAATTCACATGACAGAGAACAGGGAGCATTGACCTTTCAAGTCTGAGGCATCTCACTTAATATAAAAATATCCAGATCCACCCATCATCCTGAAAATTTCACAAGTTCATGTTTTAGGACTGAAGAAAATTACATTGCAAATAGGTATCACATTAGGCATTCCTCTCTTGACGGGCACTTAGGCTGGTTTCATTTCCTTCCTACTGTGTCTAGAGCAGCAATAAACTCAGATGCACATGCATCTCTGTGGTAGGATATTGAGTTTACACCCAGGGTTGGTATAGCTGGGTCATATCGTAGTTCTATTTTTAGTCTTTTGAGAGACCTCCACCCTGATTTCCATGGTGCTGTAGCAGGTTACACTTCCGCCAGTATTTGCCATGATCTGTTTTCTCGATTACAGCCATTCTGAGCAAAAATTTATTTTGGATAGAATTTCAGAAGCTCCAGTCCACAGCCTCATGTGTTTGGTCTAAACATCATGGCAGGGCTGGGGAGATGGCTCAGTGGTTAAGGCACTGGCCTGGAAAGCAGAAGGACCAGATGTACAGAGTGGTGCATGCATTTGGAGTTTGTTTGCAGCAGCTGGAGGCCCTGGTGTGCCCATTCTCTTTGTCTGTCACTCTTCTGTCTCTCTCTGCAAATAAATTATATACATATATATAAATTTGTCCAGTGACCTATTTCTAACTAGGCCCTGCCTCTCTCAGTTCCATCAGCTCCTAATATCTATCCAATTTGGAATACGTCCGTGCATTAACTCATTCCTTAGGTCAATATCCCTATGACCTATTTCTCTGGGAATTCTCTCAGTCACATGCACAGCTGTGCTTCCCCAACCTCTCCGGTGTTTCTCATCTAACGAATTTGACAACCGAGGTTAAGCATCACATCTACCCTGGTCTGAAACTGCGAGCCACCTAGGACATATGCTCTTTCAGTTCCCAAGGCTATTTCATATCTACTCCTGGCCTCTTTTGGACAAATCTAGAATTCTTCAGAGTCCTGGGGGCCCTAGCATGTTTTGGATGACTGGGAAATACAGAAGGGGGTTTTAGTGCATCTCATTGTCCAAGTCAAGGTTGTTTTCTGTCCACCCTGATCTGTTTATCGTACCTTGTTGGGTATTTAGTGATGATCACACAGGTAGCAGTCAACCCTTGAAACTTAACATCTGATCTGTTGCCTACTGCAATAACTCTAAGTAGAAGCATTTGTCATCTCTATTTTTCAGTTGAGTAACGGGAAGCTCAAAGGCATGTCCATGATCACACAGCTGGATCTTAGATTCCTAATTTATCTTTTTAAAATTTGTGTTCATGAGAGAGAGGGAGAACAAGGGAATTCCAGGGCCTCTTGCCACTACAAACGAACTCCAGATGCATGTGCCCACCACTTATGTGGAGACTGGGGAACCAAACCCAAGCCATCAGGCTTTGCAAGCAAGTGCCTTTAACTGCTAGAGCTATCTCTCCAGTCTCTCCTAGTTTATCTTAAAGCATAGTGTACTAATATAAAATGTGAGCTCCAACGAGGCCACCAAAAGGATAGCTCAAGAGAAGGGCATGTGTCATGCCCTGGGTAAAGGTGTAACACGAAGAGTCACTGGGGTTGGCCAGGAGGCAGAAGGAGAGAGAGAGGACCTTGGACAAGAGGTGTTAGTGTGGATTCCAAATAAAGTAATAGGCAAGGCAAGGGCAGGTTTAGAAACTTCTAGCTCAAATTGCTTCATAGGATTGACTGTCCCTAGTTAAGTGCAGAATAGCCCATAGTGTGAGAACCTGGTAAGTAGGGTGGTTAAGGTATAGACATTGGATTTGGCTTACAAAGAAAAGACTATGGTAAACACAACAAGTTCTAGGGCGAGTCAGCTTTTTGCATCTCAGTTTTGCCTAGAAGGTTGGTATGAAACTGTGTGGGGTGGGATGAATGGATGCCATCACTCTGGGCTTGTTTCTGCTGAATCTTTCCATATGGATCATGTACTTCTTACATCAACCTGGTGAGGAGTGATGTTACTGCAGGCCAAAAATGCCAAGGATATGAGGCTTGCCCCCTAGGATCTTCTAGCTTCTAAGCAACATGGCTAGGACTTGAATCAGCTCTGGGTAAGCCCAGGTGCCCTGCTGGTAATTCTCAGTGTTTTGGACTGGAGTTTGAATTAGGAACATGAGGGTGAAGAGACTTAACACTGTGAGCCCAGGCAGGCAGGACCTTTCCCTTTCATTCATTCCAGACATTGAAATAAATTGCCCTAATCTGCTCATCTCAGACCAACCGTGAGCGTATGACAGTGGAGACTAAAACAGACCACAATTCATAGGAAGATGTGGAAGGGGCAAAGGGTTTGGAATCAGATCCGGGCTTGATCACTGATTTTTTTGTTGTTGTTGTTAAACATGAAAGCTTTGGGTTTCTCTATGAGGAAGTATCCCAATATCATAAGGTTTTGAGCAGATTAAATGCAAATCCATGCAGAAATCACCTGACTCAAGAAGTGGTGTTGCCTTGCTCTAGTTTTAAGGTGTTAGGACAGGTAGATTGGGGACTGAGAGGTTAGCTGGTGGGAAGTGAGGGCCAGGTTGAAAGCCAATGGTCAGAACCACCAGGTAGCCACATCCCAAAGGCTGTTAGTCAATGATTGACCTCCCTGATGGTTTAGTATGAATGTCCAGAGGTTACAAAACCCCCATAGGCCAAGAGAAGGCAGAGAACAAAGTATAGAAAAATGAGTGGACTTTTAGGAAGTAGGCTTTCAGGAATCCAGCATCAGGAATCCCACGAAGGAGGGCAGGGTTCTGACACATCAAGGTTATAATATCAGGAAGTGGAAGATAATTTAGGGAACTGGACCACAAAGACAAACCACTGGAATAATGCAAAAGACATCACATTGCTGAGGAAGCACAGGGACATCTCTGTCACACTTCCTGAGGCTCAGAGTCTATTGTAGAAGAGGTGGCGGAAAGATTGTAAGAGCCAAAGGAAGGGGAGGACTGCTGAAAATGCAAACTTCCAGACACAAAATGCCCTTGATATTCATGACTTCACAGTGACTGATAATACCTACACATAATGGGAGGAAAAGATGATGATATTGGAACAAAACAGAGACTAACTGATAGGGGGAGAGATATAGGGGAAGGTGAAGAGGGGATCATAAGGCTCTATAATTATGGAAGCTATCAATAAAAAGTTTTAAAAGAAGGATTGTCATGGCATGTTTGCCATGGGCAGAATAGGATGCCCGGTGTGTTGAGCATGACCTTACATCTCTATATCCACCATTCATTCCTCCAGTGTCTACTGAGCACTGGCTAAGTGTTAATTCTAGTGGTCAGAGAATGGCAAGGAAAACAGTATTTTTATCCTTAAGGAGTTTGAAGTCAGTCACAGGAGACAGATGCCTAAATAATTAGGGTACAATGAGAGAAGAGAGGGGTGTGACTCTGAAGAATCAGAAAAGCATCCAAGAAGAAATGACTTTGGGATCCATTTCTTGAAGAATGAATAAGAACTCACCCAAAGGGAAAAAAGGCAAGGTACTCCAAGCTGAGGGCTGCAGCCAAAGCCTGCATCTTCAAGGATATCGGGGTCCATATCTCTTTCTGCTTCTGAATCTCTTTTTCACATCCTGGCCATGAGGGGAACAATTTTGCCAAAGACTCTGCCCTGAAATTCTTCCATGTGCTCACCACAGCCCAGATCATGGGCTGAAATCTCCGAAACTCTGAGCCACAATAAACCTTAACCTTTTTTCCAGCTCTGGCTAACCTGGAACTCATTCTGTAGCCCAGGTTGGCCTTGAATTCACACCGATTCTCCCACCTCAGCCTCTTGAGTACTAGATTATAAGTGTGAGCTGCCACACCCAACTAACATTTCCTCTTTTGAAATGATCTCGGGTATTGTTTCACAGTAATGGGAAGCTGACGAAAACAGAAAATGTGCCAATTCATGGAAATCGATAAAAGGAAGGTGTATTTCAGGAGTAGAGAGCTTTAAGAGTGGAGTGGAGTGGATAGAATGCCACGCCCTGGCTCTCTTCTTACTGCTGAAGAAACTGAGGCTACGGATTGAATGAGTTGTCCAGTGTTGAATAGGGATTAAGCACCAATAGAGTCAGGTAATTTTCCTATAGTGCTTCAACAATGCACAGTTTATTTCGAACAAAATACAGTCACGATAAAGATGCAATTACATGCAAATTTGGATCCATAAAGGAGGCTTTTCATACCTCCAAGGAAAGGACGGCTTATTCAGTAGACTGAGTTAGCATGATTGACTAACCGTTTGTGAAAGCTAGACGAATGCCTACATCCCTCACTAAAATGCATTCTACATGGGCCAAGGATTCAGAGTTAAAACCTTTATAAGGGCAGGAAGAAAAGGCAAGCAGATAGAAGGGCTTCTTCTATGCATGGCACCAAGGGATTTGGAAAGATTTAACAAATGTGACTATGTAACATAAATGAGCTGATGTGTACTTGCAGCCAGAACAGAGAAACTGACCCAAACTTGCTCTTCCACAGAAAAAAATCCAGAAATTGTTACAAACTATATGAAATAATAATAATACAATAGACTTTAAATGGGACTGGAAGTGTTGAAAGAAAGGTGAGGAGGGAAGGGCTCTGGTCCCCCATCTTCTGTGTGAGACCACTTTCTGGATGCATTGAGCAGGATGGGGTAGACGCCATAGCACTGCTGAGCTGAGGAATCGGAGGCTGGAGGGAGTGGGTGGAGATCCACTGGACAAAGGACTGGAATGTTCTTTATCACACACTCATGAGTAAGCACACATCCTCTGGCTTTTGGGCTGGGTGCTAAGTAGTACATACTTCAGTGACACTCAAGAGGCTGAGCAGAGACACACTAGGTACCTGGAATTGCAGAGCTCATAGGCATGGTGGATCAAATTCTACCAGCCATAGTGACATGAGATCAGTAATCTCCCAGAACATTCTGAAGGGACAATAAAAGGGTGGCACCTTGCCTATAGAGCTAAGGTGATCTCTAGCAAGACCATTCTAGAATTTTCCTAAAATATCCTATAAAACAAAGCTCCAAAAAGGTCACACTGCTCCCCTGTCCCTTAGCTGTCTGTCAAAGCAAATTTCAGCCCTTCTGAAGAAGACTGGCACTGTCCAGAAGTGAATCATGTCATTTACAATGTCAAGTTTACAGTGTCAAACTGCTGGGTGGGTTTTATTGATGAGCTGTGTTATCTGGGGTTTTTTGGTGTGTGCACGTGTACGCATGTGCTCATGTATGCCAGTGCAGTTGTGCATGTGGAGGTCAGAGGACAACCTCAGGTATTGATTCTAGCATGTTCTGAGGCAAGGTCTCTCCTCGCTCAGCACTGCCTTCACCAGGCTAGTTGGCCCACAAGCTTCTGGGAAACACTTCTGTCTCCACCTCCTTCTTTCTGTAGACATCTGGCTTTTATGTGGGTCTTGGGGATCTGAACTCAGGTACTAACACATGTGTGGGAAGCTCTTATCTACTGAGCCATCCCCTCAGCCCATTTTTCTGCTTTTTATTTCATTGATTTCTCCTAGATTTTTATTTCTTTTGTTTCCTACTTTGAATTCATTTACCTGTTTTTTTTTCTGTTTGTTTGTTTAAGACAGAAGCTAAGATCATTAATTTGAGATCTTTCCTATGTTCTAATATAGGGACTTTGGGGTGACAAACTCCCCTATAAGCACTGGCTTACAGCACTCTGTAAATCTCTGTATGTCATACTTTCACCTTGGTTCACTTCAAAATATTTTATATTTACATCTTCTTTGGGTCACAGTTATTTAAGTAGGGCTCCCCTTTTTTTCATTTAAGTTTCAGTTTTCTTAGGGAGCAGACACTTTCTGACCCCTGACCCCTGACCCTTGGCCCTTGATCCTGCTGACAACCCAGTATTCCCGGTCCTTCTGGATGAATCTTTCCCCAGCCTTATTGCTCAAGCAATGGCTTCTGCAGAGCTCTTGGCTTTTGTTCTTGGCAAGTTTCTTGTCTTCCTCACTCACCTCTAAGGAATCCAGATATCTGGGGTCCTGGGAACTCTTGGTTATGCTTATTTATGGAGGGATTCTGTGAGTGTCTTATCTTTCCTTGTTATACTCGTTAGCCTGAGAGTTACCCTTTGCAAAGAGGGTTATCTCAATGACCATCTTACGTGATGCACCGGATTGCTGCGTGTGCTGTTTTCTTTGTCTTGTATAACATACGTTAGTACACTCACCACTACTTTCACACTGCAAATATCTGAACACACTTGTGTCCCAGCTTCTGCACTATTGCTTTGTGTTTTTGACTCCAAAACTTTATAGAAAATAATAATTTGTATTACTGGCATGTTTACCATTCTCATAGCCCTTCATTCTTTCTTACATCTCCAAATTTCAATTTGGAATGAATTTCTTTCTGCCTCAAGAATACCTCTTAATGTGAATTTCAAGATGAGTCCATGAGTGGTTAGTACTTTTCATTTTGACTTGTCTGAAGTTGTCTTTGTTTTATTCCACTTATGAAAGATATTTTTGTTGCGTAAAGAATTCTAGGTTGGGGGATGGGAAATGGCTCAGTGGATAAAGTCCTTATCATTCAAGCCCAAGAACCTGAGTTCAAATCCCAAGAGTCTTCCATATAAAAGCCAAAAGTTGTGGAGGGCTTTTTTAGTCCCAGCACGTTGGGGGTGAGATGCTGGGTGGGGACAGGACAACTTTCTGGAAGGTTGTGGATGCTTCAAATTTGGTAAAAGTCGAGACCAACACCCTTGTTGCCCTGACAGCCACATGCACACCAGAGGATGCTCACACAAGCACACATGCACACTCACTCGTATACACACACACACACACACACACACACACACACACACACACACACACACACACGGAATTCTAGGATGGCATTAAGTCAGTGTTTAGGCCTTTCAAGGTACCATTCCACTGACCTGTGAATCGCATGGCTCCTGTCCTAGGATTGCACTTTTGAATGTATTATGATTTCCTCTTCGGCACTTTGAGCATGCTTGTTTGTATTGGGGTTTCCACGGGTTCACTGGAATGATCCAGAACAATGTTTTGGTGACTAGAACCTAGGATGATCCCCACTCACCCCTCCCTTCTCATGGTTATATGTTCATGGCTAGTGTAATTAGGAAGAGACTGTGATAAATCACTTGTAAGATTACATTATAAAAGACAGTGAAGGGCTGGAGAGATTGCTCAGTGGTTAAGGCACTTGCCTCCAGTTCAATTCCCCAGTACCCACATAGGCCAGATCCACAAGGTGGTGACCCGGTGCGCTCTCTCTCTCTCTCTCTCTCTCTCTCTCTCTCTCTCTCTCTCTCTCTCTCTCTCTCTGTCTCTCTCTCTCTCCCTCTCTCTCTATCTCTCTGCTTGAAAAATGAATAAATAAAATATAAATAAATAAATAAAAGACAGTGTAGCTTCTTGGCCCTCCCTCCCCACTTGAATCATTTGACCTGGTAGAATCCTGTTGCCGTGATGTCAGCATCTGGAACTGAGGCTTCCTGCCAACAGCCATGAGGGTGAGTTCCAGCAGCCTGACTCTTCACATAACTGCCTCCCTGGCTGATAACCTGACTTCAACCTCAAGGTAGGCCCTAGGCCCAAATCTCTTCAGTTTCTTTTCCTCAGAAGCTGTGTGAGAATGTTCGTTCTGTTCCCAAAGTTTATTTATGTGGCAACAGATGCCTAATTCAAAGTGTCTTTTTTTTAGTGTCCTATTTGAGCTTCTTCGTTGTGCAGTTTGATGACTTTCTGTCATATAAGTAAATTATTTTTTTCAAACTCTTTTCAAACATTTATTTATTTATTTTCAAGCAGAGAGCAATAGAAGAGAGACAGAGAGAATGGGTGTGTCAGGGCCTCCAGCCACTGCAAATGAACTGCAAATGCATGTGCCTTTTTGTGCATCTGGCTTTATGTGGGTACTAAGGAATCAAACCCAGCTCCATAGGCTTTGCAGACAAGTGCCTTAACTGCTGAGCCATCTCTCCAACCCTAGATGAGCAAATTCACTCAAGATCGTTTCTGCTTCAGGATTTTTCTTTTCCTGAAACTTCAGTTATACATCTTTCCTCTGTGTCCCCTATATACCTTATGCATCATCCATCTCTATATTCCTTACTGTATCTGTATATTTTTTGTCCTGTTACCCACTTTACGTATTGCCCTTCCCATTAATCTGACGTTTAATTCATGAACCGTCTTAGTTTTTTTTTTGTTTGTTTTGTTTTACATACTATGCTTGAATACTTTCGTGGTAATGATAAAATTGACTTCCAAGTGAAGCTCATACCTCGTGGATTATTTTCTCCTTTTATCATCCTAGTAGGGTCTCTGTTGAAAGATTTTTGATACCTTCAAAGTTAGTTAAAATAAAAATATTTTGATCTACATTTCCAGTTATTCTCCAAAAATAGGTAAGCTTGAAAACCTAGTCATTCATTCCCTGAAACAGCACCCCTTCAACTTGAATTCTTAAAATTTTTAAGCAATATTGCCTCTTCGAATCTTATTATTACTTATTATTTTTGAAACTGATTTCTGGATACTTATTGGAGTCATTCAATACACACCTGTGTGTGTTTCTGACTCTTATTTGATTGGTTGCATTAAAGTCTTCTCTGTGACCATCTTTCTGTTTATTTTCTCTGCTCCTTGTGGGCAGGTAGGTAATTGATAGTCAGAGGCTATTATAAATAGTGATGTAATAAAACAGAGCTTCTTCGACTTGTTTCAATTATAATCCTTTTTTGCCTAAGAACTTTTTAAAAAATATTTTATTTATTCATTTTTCAAGCAGAGAGATACAGAGAGAGAGAGAGAGAGAGAGAGAGAGAGAGAGAGAGAGAACCAGGGCCACCACCTTGTGGGTCTGGCTTATGTGGGTCCTGGAGAATTGAACCCGGGGCCTTAGGCACTGGAGGCAAGTGCCTTAACCACTGTGCCATCTCTCCAGCCCTGCCTGAGAACTTTTCACGTTACCCAGGGATATAGATACGTGAAGGATGTGTACAAATCAAACACCGCTAAGTCATAAAATAACTTGTTTTAAAATAATTCATTGTTCCACATACAATGTTGTCATTTGTTGAAGATGAAAGCAAATTTGCATACAAATGTCTCTTTTAACATAAGTAATTAAGTCTTTGCTCCCTTGTCATCGCCTGCTCATATCAGTGTTTGGGATTTTAGCCATTCTAATATGTGAATATTTGATTCTTTTGGACAAAGAGTATTTTCAACACTTTTCAGAGTTAATTGATATTTTTATTTTACAAACATCAATACTGTGAATGCTATTTCACATAAGCACACAGTACAAAAGAGCAGAAGCCTATATAAGGCCATTTTCTGAAACTGCTGGAAATTTTGTCCGAATCCCAAACCAGAATTCATTTCATAGTTTTTCAGGCAACTCAAGTGAGAGACTCAAACAGCAATTTTTAAAATCAAACATTGTAACCCAACATGATCCAAAGATATCCTAATATGATCCACGCTGAGCAATGACAGTTGGAAAATGTTACAAGTGTTTGTTTTCTGTAATTAAGCCATTATGTGTCTATAAGAGGGGAGCGTTCTGTATGCTCAGTAAAAATACTGCAACCAGAGCATTCCAGCTCTTGAACGGAGCTGAGCTGCTCAGGCAGTATTTGCTCAGTGCAAAGTGCCTGTGGCCATGTGTTCAGAACCGAGGCTGCATGGGAGCCGATCCGCACGGTGCACCAACTTTCAGTCCATTGTCAGTCAGTCACTCTCCACTCAGAAACCTTTTGCTGTTGCCAATGTTGACCCTTGACCCTCCTTCAGGTCACAGCACAGAGTTTAAGAAGCTGGATTATGGCAGGTTTGTATAACAACTCACCCAAGAACATATGCAGGTGGAAAGTTTGCCCCCTCCAGGCCCCAGGTGCTCATCAGGATTTGTCTTCAGAAAAATTTCAAAGTAGACAACCAGACCTCACTACATATTAGAATGGCAAAAATTCCAGGCCTGGTGTGGTGGGACACGCCTTTAATGCCAGCACTCAGGAGGCAAAGGTAGGAGGATCGCTGTGAGTTTGAGGCCAGCCTGGGACTACATACAGAGTGAATTCCAGGTCAGCCTAGGCTAGAGTGAAACTCTAGCTCAAAAAAAAAATTAGAATATTAGGGCTGGAGAGATGGCTCACAGGTTAAGGCATTTGCTTGCAAAGCCTAAGGACCAAGGTACACATGTAAAGCCAGATGTACAAGGTGGTGCATGCATCTGGAGTTTGTTTGCAGCAGATAGAAGCCCTGGTACACCTGTTCTCTCTCTCTCTCTCTCTCTCTCTCTCTCTCTCTCTCTCTCTCTCTCTCTCTCTCTCTCTCTCTCTCTCTCTCCTCGCAACTAAATAAATACAATTTTTTTAAAAAAAGAAAAAATTCCAAAAAAAAATTCCAAATACTGACAAAGCCAGAAACGGAGAGACTTTTGTTCATCTCTAGTGAGAATGCAGAATGCTTCAAACACTTGGGATATTAGTTGGGTTATCTCTTAAAGAGCTAAGCATAGTCTTAACATAGGATCCAGCAGTCATACTGAAAACTGCTGTAGATATAAAAACCAGCGCACAAACAAACATTCCTGGCAACTTTCTTTATAATTACACAAAACTAGAAGCAACCAAGTTGTTCTTCCAGAGCTGAGTGAATCATCTGTCATATACAATGAAGTATTATTTAGCGAGGAAATAAATATGAATTACTACTTTAGGGAAAGACATGGCAGACCCATAATTGTCATGAAGAGTGGCATTTTATCTCTGTGGTCTTTCTCTCAATAATTCATGACCCCGGTTCTATTGTGAGAAAATACCAAAGTGGCACATGTGTCTAGAGTTGGTTTGGAATGGCTGAAGGCCCTCGCGCACCCATTCTCTCTCTTCGCCCCCACCTAGGCTGAGGTAGGAGGATCACCATGATTCGAAGCCAGCCTGACACTCCATAGTGAATTCCAGGTCAGCCTTACCTTGCAAAACCAATATATCCACTCTGAATATGGCCTCCCTCTCCTGTGTCTTCATTGCTGCCCCTCCTTCAAGCCAGGCTTAGCTCCCAACTAGTGCTGGATCATCTCTGCACCTCCATGACTCACCCCTCGCCTAGAAACCAGAGCTCCCCAGACTCAGATAAGGCCCAACCCTCAGGGTCCCTCATTAGATTAAACTGAAATCCGCAGGGTTCGGCCATGCTTTTTCTTACCTCCTCTCTAATTCTTCTTACTCATCTTTCTGTTCCCAAGGCCTCCATGGGTGTTGTTTGTCCCTTAGACATTCTCCTGAAATGAGCTCATTATGGCATGTCCTCAGAGAGGCTCTCCCTGCCTGCTTACCAAAATCGGTCCCTGTTCCATCACTTGTAGGACTTTTGATATGGATTTTCATTTTTTATTTTTAATGCGAGAATGGAATTTCCTTACGGGCTGTACCTTCATTACCTAGCACAGAATTAAGCCTAGGTACCTTCAATGAATATTTGTTGAAAGAAAGGCAATTACCATAACTTAATACGTAAAGCCTAGTAG
>PVHP010042991.1:0-14743 GCA_004024765.1 Zapus hudsonius
TAAACTCTAGTTTCTTCAGGATGATTGGTACCTGCAGAAGTACATAGACTAGTCAGAGATATTTTCAAAGAAAGATGCCAAGATTTTATACTGACTTTTCCTATTATGTAATTTCTGGGCCAAATCAAGTGATTTAAAGTTATTTATAAGATACTGTTTTAAGGATACTAACATGCTCTAACTGTAATTACAGCTGACAGATACTTATATCTGCTTTCAGAAGTGGCTTAAACTGTCACCTGACAACTAAACTCAAATGTTGATCAGAATGATTTTAAACCTTTGTGCTATTCTTTAACCAGATCTGCTTTGTTAACTAGATATGTTCTGTATTTATTTAACTATGTTTTGCTAATCAGATGAGTATAATCTCTCTGAATGATTAATAACCACAGGTAAAGGCAAAAGCCAATTGGAAACATCAGAGTCAAAGGATAACCAATATTTTGGTTCCTATTCCCAGGTCAAAGGCCACAGGAGATGATGGGAAACCTCTGGCTCCTAGCCTCTGGAGTTACCTGTCTTCTTGATCAGGGAGGACAGGAAGACCCAGAGATAGACCCCAAGTTAGTATATCTGGAACAGGAAAGTCACATTAGGGGAAACTGGTCTTGTAGGCGTCCCAAGACTGGGAAGTCCACATGATCAGCATGACCTTGACTTATCCAAACAGATGACGCAATGTTGAGAGTCATAGAGCTCCTCACAGGTCCCTAAGGCCATTATTGACCTCTGAAAATACAATATGTTGTTAATTCTGGCTGCCTGCATGGTCTTAAACACCACATAAGAGAATATTATGGTATCAACAAAGACTCAAATACATAGGCTCTTTTGTCTGATGCTGGCTTACAGTATACCCACATTTTCTTCTGCTTCTACCCAGCCCTGATTAGACAACCACTGTTTGCCTTTAAATCAAATTGCAGAAACTGACCTTATTGGTTATATTTATCTGATAGTTATTAATTTGTAATAGTCCAATCTTTCTTTTTGTGCATTATTATAATGGAAATGTTTAATCTGTGACTTTCTTTCAGGTTAGACAAAATACAACTTATATTATAAAATGATCATGTGTTTATGAGGGCCACGGATTTAAATGCATGGCTCCATGGAATCAGCCTTAGGTCTTAAATAGATAAAGCCCTACCAAGAAAGAGGTATATTGTAAGAAACAAATCTGGAGCCCAGTGCTAAGACAATTTGAGCTCTGACTGTTCAAACTTGTTGGTATTGGTGATGCTAGTTATTTAACAGTGTTTCTTTGCTTAGATTTACAGAGTTGGCCAGATTCTTCTGCCACTGAGTGTGGTTTCCCTTTAATTTGTAACACAAGGGACTCACATACCCCTAGGAAATTGGGTTTGTACTTACAATGATATAAAAGTGCCACACCAGAGTCAAGAAGACAGTATCCTCAGCCAATTGTAACAGCCAACACATCACCATGAACCTAGAGGTCAAGCCCTGGAGGAAACCTGTCCCTGAGGAAGAGACCTCAGCCCTGCTCTGAGTCTACCATGTGTAGTCTAGTCAGTCAACTTTGAGCTCTCTTGTGTCCTACCTGATTCATTAATTTACATGTGTGAGGTCACATACATACATCTGGACCCAGCTATAAAACCCCTTGTCGGGCTGGAGAGATGGCTCAGCGGTTAAGGCATTTGCCTCCAGTGTCTAAGGCTCTGGGTTCAATTCCCCAGGACCCACATAAGCCAGACCCACAATGTGATGGCCCTGGTCCTCTCTCTTTCTCTTTCTCTCTCGCTCACTCTTTCTCTCTCTCTCTCTCTTTCTCTCTCTCTCTCTCTCTCTCTCTCTCTCTCTCTCTCTCTCTCTGTATCTCTGCTTGAAAATGAATAAATAAAATATTTAAAAAAAAACCCTTGTCAACTGGTGTTTGGGGCCAATGCCTCATCTATGCTTGACCCGTTAGCATAAATTCCTTACATTCAAATAAATAATAATAAATGGAACTCCACTCTCCTCTTGCTGTCATGGCTTTGTCTGTTTGTCACAGGGAATTTCTGTAACAGTTTTACTGTCTATACTTAAGGAAGCTGTCAATAAAAAGTTAAAAAAATATAAGTTATCTCTTTGCTGTAAACCTCTCCCAACCCAAGGTATAAAATTTAACAGCCTATTCCCTTTGGGGCTCCCAAGCTTTGAGATGATAGTGTAAAGTTTGAGACCACAGAGACCACTCTGAAAGGAAGGGAGAGGTTTAAGTGTTATGATTAATCAAAATTTAACCTACATGGAGGTTAATTAAAACTTATCAACAGCTTTGCAAATTTACCTGGAAATCCCACCTCTGTGCCCATATCAGAAGGACTGAAGTCTGAATCCCACAGAGGTTGTCACATTCCCAAGGTCACCAAAGAATTTTAATAGCAATCATGGCATAAAACAACCTAGGAGTTCATCAACAGAGGGAAAGGAAATGTGCTTAACAGCCTGTATGGGGCACCACTCAGCTGGTGGGAAAGCCCACCATAGTGACCAGTCAGATATACCCAAAGACACAGTGCTAAGTGAAAACAGCCAGGCACAGAAAGATCCTTACAAGACCTCATGAAGATGTGACATGGAAAATAGTGAGGCCCAAGGAAACAGGGGTGGAAGGCGGGACCAAGGGTGAGTTGCTGATAAACTGCCCATGGTTTCACTTATGCAACTCAGGGTCCAGAGATCATTTGTACAGCATTGATTAGTCATGTGCCCAAGTAAGGACTCTACTTTAAGAAAAGCATAGAAGCCACACAAGAAATTCTGGCATGCCGATATTGATTTCCAATAGCAAACTTGGCATAACCTCAAAAGCAGAAGCCAGCAGAGCCTGGTCCTCTGTCTTCCTGCTTTCTGACTCCTCTCAGCTTCCAGGTGGTTCCCAGGGCTCCCCACAGTTAAGCTGATTCTGACCAATTAGAACACACCCTGTGTGTCATAGTCAGCCACATGCCACATGCCGTACACCGCTGGAATGAATCTCCAAACCAGGCACAATTTGGGGGAGGAAAGTTTTTATTGAAATAACAGATCCAGGGGAAGTTCCAAAAATGAAGGAAAAGGATGGCCCCCTTTCACAGATCCAAGCAGAGACAGAGGCCCAGCACCTCTAGAAGCAAGCAAGCACACTGTAACACTCTGACTCACAAAACAGCAGGACTGCCAGACTTCGGTTCTGGCTGCTCTTTTGCATATGTATCCCTAGAATTTTGCATCCAATTTAGAAATACCTCAGGGCCAGACCCCAGGAGGCTAGGCCAAAGTGACACCTCCTCCAGCTAGAAGGCTGGAGACAATTCACAATTATAATAAACACAATTATAATAAATTCTATTGGGGGACATCTATTCAAACTATCACACTGTGCTCTTGCCCCTCCCCTTCCAGTGGGAGTGCAGAGCAGGGAGCAGCCTAAATGCTCAGCCCTTCCCCATGTGCCTGGCCCAGGGGAGACAGACAGAGAGGTCTGGGAGGTCTATTGTGGTGTCATGCAGACACCTGTAAACTTCCTACCACCACCCCAGCCACACCCACAATAGCACCACTCAGCCTGTTAAGGGGCAGAATACAAAGTCCTGTTTATCAGGCACTGAGCTGAGGCCTGCACAGGGCTGAGAGCAGGGCATGAGGTTAAGGTCTGGGTTGGGCGTGGGATTAAGTGCAGGCAGGAGGAATTCCACAGAGTTCAGTCCACAAGAGCAGCAGGTCAGGGCCTGGCAGAGTCAGTAGGTTAGGATGGTGTGAGTTCGTGGAAAGTCAGAAAAGGACCTCGGCATGGAGAGAGAAGAGCAGCAGAAGAGGAACCCTGTCCCTCTCTGCTGACTGGAATCTGGCAGAGTAGGTTCCAGTGACATTCTTCTTGTGCAAACCTGGCTCTGAGCCAGCAGCTCCTGGAGGATGAGGATGAAGAGAGCAGAGACTTGAGGAGACGAGAGAGGACACAATACCAGCTTGTTGTTTTAATAAAGGAAACGGGTTTGACTGGTCTTGAAGTCTGCTCACCACGCCACTTCTGGTCCCCGTTGCGGGGGGGTGGGGCGGCCAGGCCGAGAGGAACGCACCAGGGAAGCGGGCTGGCTGGGCCATCCCTGGCCAGGTGTGCTGCTGGCCGGCTAGCACCAGGGCGTGGGCACTCCATGTTGGTGGCTGTGGCGTTCTGCTGACCACGGCAGTGGTTCTGGTGGTAGCGGGCATGGAGGGGACCTTGGAGAGGGAGGGAGCAGGCATGCTCTGAGTGTCGGTGGCTGTGGCCACGGCGGAGGAGGGCAGCTGTGGAAGCATGCCCATGGGCCTGAGAGCCCACGGAAGTGTTACAGCTCTGTGTGTGTTCAATTCATCTCTCCAGAGAGAATACGGGCATAGACCCGGGGAAAAGACATGGCAAATAATCCCATGACAAGTAATCCTGTTTTATTGTAGCAGCATCGTGGGTTAAATAAAAATTGAGGAGGAGGGAGGGAAAGAAATGGGCAATGAGGATTGGCAGAAATCAGCAACCTGTGAATACTTGCTTTGCATGTGGATGTGAGCTTGGGCACATATCAGATGGTGGGGGTAGAGGAACTGCCACCTTCTAGGCACAGCTGGGGTGCGAACCTGGGTCCATGTGGCTTGCTTTTGGGGGTTGGGAGTCGCAGAGTTGAGGGTGGAGATAGGGAAACGCATACCAGGTTAGCCGCTGGGGTTTCTGACCTCATTCTTCAACACCCTCTTAACCTTTTGTCCTCTGTGCCCTCCTTAAGCAATACCAACACCAGCTGTACTTCACTGGGTCCAGGGACCCTTCCACCTTCTTGTTCCCCTCACCCCAGAAGCTGACAGGAAAGGGTGACTAAAGGGGGCTAGGTGCTGTGAATGAGAGACTGGGCAGTAGCAGGAACAGTGGGAGGTAGGTGAAGGGGACTGAGCACATTTCACTAGTGGGGACAATGGTGCTGGCTTGAGGTGGGTTTCCCTTTGAAGACCCCATGGGACTGTCATGGGTGACTCTCATGGACTCTGCTCTGGTCCCCTAGTTCTGTGCTCAGATATCTCTCTGAGGCAGTTAGGGTTACCTCTTCAGAGGAGAAATGAGGTCAAAATTGGTTAGGCATCCTAGGGTAACAGGGCCCCCAACTCCTAAAAAATGTGAGCAGTTTTTCCCCCCCAATGGCCTGAAGTGGAAAATGTCCTTGAGCCTCTAAGAGGGAAATCTGGTTTTTCCTTATCTCCTTTCTTCTAAAAGTTCCCCTTCACTAGATACCTGACAGGAAGATGTGAATATTAGTACAGGGCATCTAAACTGGCATGGACCTGGGCTGACCAGCTCAGCCCCCCAGGATGGAGATTTCCAATCAGTCACCAGGTTATATTTCCCACTTTCTAGAGACCCCTCCTGCTTTCCTTGAGCACTGCAATAAATCTTTCTAAACTCCACCTCAATGAGCTGTGGATTTCATTCTTCAAATTCATAAGACGAGAACCTGGAGGCCAATTGTCTCGGTGAAAACTTTGTGTGACTGTAAGCATCCAGCACCCTAACTCCTCTGTGGACCTCAAAGACATCTCAAAGATAACCCTGTGCCCCTGCTTTCACACACTTGGAAGGAAGCTGATGCTGAGTTTCTCAAACCCTTTTAAAGATGAGTGCTGTTGTCGTGGTCAGCTCCATATCACTGGGATGAACATCCTGTTGAAAAAATATGAGGCAGAAGATAGAACAGACTGAGTTTAGATAAGGTTACCTTTATTTTTCCAAGGAGCAGAGAGTGGAGAGTGGACAGCCATATCTGAAGTCATGTCCCGTGGGTAGCTTCTATGAGCGTATTTAAAGGATCTTTGGGGTGATATGGGCTTCACAGTTAAAGTTCCTCCTAGATAAGAGATTCCCCAAGTGACAGCCTATCTGGAGGCATATAAACATGGATTGGACTGGGGTGTTAAGTTCTTTTCAAGAGGGACTTAACAGAGGTAGGATCCTTCAGATATGTAAAACATTCTCCCAGGTGCTTGAGGTGCTATCCTGAATAAGTTCCTGTGTGAAAATATTTTCCCAGGCTCAGAGCTGCGTCTTCCCTTCACATCCAACCAGACACAGTTAATGGGAGGAACAGGATTTATTTCTTGCTTCCAGATCCAGGGGTAGTTCCATCAATGGCAGAAGAAGCTGGCTAGCTTTATTAGATCCGAGGATACAGAAACAGCTAATTTGTCTGCAAACACCGATAAACAACAAAAAGCACCACCAGAACTCCAACTGCTTTCAACAAATCTTTGGTCTGGAATAAAATTAGTTTGTCAATTAAAAAAAAACAATGAAAATCCATATATATAAATACTGTTCAACACCTCTAATCCCAGCATGCAGGATGTGGAAGCAGGAGGGTCTCCAGGAGTTCTGGAGCCACCTTGGCTACAGAGGGAGGCTGTGTCTCAAACACCACAACTAGGGCCTTGGGAGAGCTGTCTGGATGGGGAGCTGATGTAGGATCCCCAGTACCAATGTAATCACTGGGTGTGGTGATGAGCATTTGTAATCCCAGAGCATGGAGGGAAGATACAGCAGATGAAGGGTGGGTTGGCAAACCAGACTCACCAAACCCAGAGGCCTGGGCTCAGTGAGAGACCATGCATTAGAAAATAAGGTGGAGAGCAATAGAGATACCTAATGTAGACCCCTGGACCCAGAGAATACATACATACATGTACTTTACCGCATATACATGTGCACCCACACATAAACACACATACACACAAGTATATACACCACATGCACATGCAAAAAAAAAGAAGGCTGACAAGACCTGTACAAAACAGGCCCCCTCCTCTTCAAGTTTCCAAAGGACATTAGAACACTTGATATGATTTGAGCCTCTAGGGCTACCATATCCCATGTCATGAGGGACTTCACTCACAGGCACAGGCTCCCCTAACCATGTATGCACTACCTTAGTCCTCCCAGGACCCAGTTAAAACCCCTGGGATTTTTAAAGAGTTTCACCCTCACCTTCTGCCTGTTGTAGTACTGGGTGTATTTCCACACCAGCTTCTCCAGCACCCGAGCATGCGCTCTTAGCTCTTCTGCAAGCTCGGCTCTTGCACCTTCCTTCAGTTGCTTCCATTCCTGTGAGAGACCAGATATTGCCCGGACAAGGAAGGCGATTGTCATTGCTCCATCCTGCAGGAGATCCTGTTTGGTCATGTCCAAGGCTGTGTCCTCAAAAGCCTTTTGCACCTGTTCCATGCTTTGATCCATGGGGCACTTGGAAGAAGTGTCCAAACATGGGTGAGCTCTGGCTAGCTGTAAAGTTTGGATGTGCTTTCTAATGGTGTGCAAGTTTTTCCAACAATCATAGAAATTTTTGCCGGCATCCAGAACAGGGACAATCAAGCTCATTTCCTTCTCATGCTCTTTGTCACTTCTGCGCACTAGGGTGTCGGCCTCAATTCGGGCATTTCTATTGAGATACCATTCCCACACATTAGTCACAATGCTGGTGATCCCAGCCACAATGCCCAAACCTTGACTAGCAATCGAGAATATCAGGCTTCCTCCCATGGTGACTGGGGCTAGAGCTAAACTCATGAGGCTCATGACTCCAGAGGCAATGGCAGTGGTTTTGGTCACCACTTTGGTCTTGAGGATTGTTTTGTGGGTTGTGTCAATATCTTCTGCAAGGGCATAGAGCTTTTTAATGACCACCTCTTGATCTGCTTTCCACCTGGGGAAGTCTTCTAAAATTTCTGTTTCTGCAGCTGACAGATCTCCATCTTGTAGCTCCATGTCTTCAGCCTGAGATTCGCCATCTTTGTCTGTATGGATGAGAGAAGTAAAGATTTAATGTCAGGGCTGAGGTGATAACTTAGAAGGTCAGGTGCTTGCACACACACATTTGAAGAAGGCAGAGGTGTGTCATGTTCCATGCAGAGTACTCCATGTGTAAGTTGACCACAGACCTAGAATCCAAGGCTGTAAATTATTGTTTAAATATATTTACCTTTTCATAAATCGCTGCCTCTGTGCACACATATGCTCATACACATGTATGTACACAGATACACACACACACACACACACACACACACACACACACACACACACACACAATTTCCTACCAAGGTTAGAAATCCAATATACTTCCAAGAACACCCTCAGTGGTGATTAACTAGTAACTTCAGGCCCTATTATCAGATTTTCAGCAGGGGTATGTCAATTCACATGGCAGAAGGTGTCCAGGGACCTGTAGTGAGGGACAGGTGGGATGAGGACCAGAAAATCAGCCCTGCCAAGGAACCCCAACTATACACACGTGACATGTGCCCCCCCATCTGTGTGTCCCTGGGTTTGTAAGGACAGAAAGAGCAAGCAGGCATGGACTGTGGAGATCAATGCCTCCACTGCCCCTGGTGGAATTCTTTGTGTCTGCGAGGCTGGTAGATAATTGAGCTCATCTTTAAGATTAATGCAAATATCTCGGGTGTGGCCATCTGTGGCCAGAAGACGCTGTAAGGCACCACCTTGCCCCCAGCATGTGCACAGGCTGCTCTCACAGCCCAGTTCTGGGAAGTCCTGTGATCACATGCTGCTGGCCACATGGTGCTGGATGCTGATGGGACTCAGGGGCTGAAGGGCACATAAGTGGCCTGTACTTCATGGATGCACTAATCCTAAAGGGCTTCCTTAGTAGCACCAGAGCAAGAAGACTTGCATTCTGCTTTCATGGGACTCACAGAGGGGAGGTCCCAGCCTGGGACACTTTCTGTCCTCAGAGTCCCCTTTCTCAAGTGTTGTGTCCCTGACCAAAACCTGACTTGTTTCCCAAAATATTTAGATAAACCCCAAGGAACGCTTCTTCCATTTGAGAACATATTCCCTCTCATGAAGAGAGGCTGGTCAGAAGACCAGGCTCACTCCCCAGCCAGTGCTGCTGGAGCACTGACCCCTATGGGGAGGGCGTCTACCGCCTTCAGCAGAAGCAGCTTTGTCCCAGGCCCCAGCCATGGGTTACATTGCCACACTAACTCCAGCCTTACATTCCTTTACCACCTGGTTGCCTGATATTTCCCCTAGCACCAAATCCATGTCCTTTTGAGTAAGATGCTTTTCTGGTTAGAAAGATAGAAAGAAAATTTATTGCACCTATCACATAAGTTTATGAAAGACAAGTGTCCTAGTCAGCCACACACCACAGGTGTGAACGTCCAAACCAGGCACAGATATGAGAGGAAGGGATTCATTGAAGTTACAGATCCAGGGAAAGTTCTATAATGATGAAAGAGGCTGGCCCCCTTTTACATGTCAAAGCAGAGAGAAATGCCATCACCAACACCACACACACACACACACACACACACACACACACACACACACACACACCAAAAACACAGGTGGGGAAGCAAGAGAGAGATTTGCTTCTCCTTTACATAGTCTTAGGGAAGGCGGCAATGGGGTGGGGGTGTCTTGCCATCCTTTCCCAGACTTGTTGACTTCCTGAGTCTCTGGAATTTCCCTCCTGCTCTGTCCTCCCAGGAAGGGATGTTTGTTTCAAGCTAACATGACTTCCTTACATCGTGGTCCCCACTGAGAGGGCTGCCCACTCTGGAGGAGCCACCTCCTCCTTTAGTTAATCCTTCCTATAAACAGCCTCACAGACCCACCCAAGATTGTTAAGCAGGTCAAGTTGACAACAAAACTTAACCATCACAAGTCCACCCTTTGTCAATTTGATATCAAACCATATCTCTTTACATCATAATTTTCAAATGAAGACAGCAACATAATCATAATTCCTCCTAACATTATGTAACTATCCCACATACAACCAGAATGTCATAATCTCCCCCCAACACAAGCAAAGTCCCTTAACTGTCAGTTCTGTAAAATCAGAACAAAATAAAAACATGCTTTTAACATATAATGGCACAGAGTAAACATATCCAACCGATATGAGGCCTAACAAGGAGAGACTCAACAACCATTAGGCAAACATCAAAAATGGACAATGCAGGTTGGATATCACAACCAGCTACTGACATTCTCTGAATTTTCCAATTCTGCCCCTTCAGCTTGGCTGAGTACTTGGGGACAACTTCCATCCCTAGCCAACAGCGCTCCATGGGAGCCCTTGCTCAGTCCTGGTATATCCAAAGCATTTTCAGGTCTCCATTGCAAACCTTGGCCCATCTTCCAAAGACTTCACTGGCTAATCAGGAACTTCACACCCTATTCCATACACTGCATCTCAGCACTTTGTGACCCACTCCATGCATGAATTTTCATGCTTCTAAAAGCAATACCAGGTATGAAAGACATAGCCATGTTGTCAATTCAGAGACAAAACAAACCTTGAAGAGCAGGTTCTATCCTTTCAGCTTTCTCCTTTCAGAAGAATGTGCACAGTCTGTCATTTAGTTCTTCCTGTGTGGGAACACCTCAGGCATCCTTCCATTGTTTTGATGTAAAGCAGTTGGGCCATCAATGTGTTGACAATAGCAACTTCAGTAACCTACTGCCAGTCTCTGTGCCAGTAAGTTAAATTTGCTTTGAGTTTTTTTCAACTTTAAATCTTAAAATTCTCAGTTAGATATCATTATCTAAACACATCAACTATTACTTAAATTCAACCTTGTTCAAACTCTCTGGATATGGACAGTAGAACACAGCCAGCCCTTATTAAAGTAACACAGTTCCAATAAAGTTCTCTATAGTCTCTCCTTTCCCCTTAGAAAGTTCAAAAGACAAGGCTCCGAATACAATTCTCTCTGCACTTAGCATTTTCAAATTCTCACCAGAATAGTCCATAAAACTTGGCTTACCTCTCTGGAAGGTGCTTTCAGTTTCAAGTACCAAATCCATGTCCATTCCTCTAGCACACAGGCTCCAGAAGACCAAAATCCAAATGGCCAGATTCATCTCAGCAATATCACCCCACTCCTGGTACCAAAAATGTCATAATCAGTCACTCGCTACTGGGATGAACCTTTAAACTAGGCACAGTAATGGGAGGAAGGGATTCATTGAAATTACAGATCCAGGGGAAGTTCCAAAATAGCAAAAGAGGTTTCCCCCTCTTTCACAGGTCCAAGAAGAGAAAGAAGCCATCACCAACACCAGACGCACACACACAGCTCCTTGGGCAAGAGCCCAGGAACAATCATGTGAGGACACCGACCCCTGGATTCCCAATTGATCCTTCATTTCTGTCTCTTAGTAGTTGAATAAGAACCATGATGTTAGTAATTAATCACATTTACATGCAGGGCAAGTTCCCGAAAGCTTGGCAATCATTATTTTTGTACATTTACTTTAACAACCTTTTTTCAACCTGCCTCTGTTCCTGCTTTTATTCACTGTTCCAAAAATCTTGAGATCATTGTACATTATTAATTCAGCACAACTTCCTTATAGAAGGATATAAAAATCAAGCTGTAACTTTAATAAGATCACTCTCATAGTCAGCCACACACCACTGGGATGAATCTTCAAATCAGGCACAATTTGGGGGAGGAAAGTATTTATTAAAACTACAGATTGAGGGGAAGTTCCATAACAGTGAAAGACACTGGCCTTCTTTCACAGGTCCAAGCAGAGAGAAAAACCCATCACCAACACCATACACACAGAACAGCAAACAGGCAGGAGGGACCAAGTAGAATTTCTTCTCCTTTATATATAGGCTTAGGGTGGGATCTTGCAACCCTATCCCAGACTTAATGCCTTCCTGAGTCTCTGGAATTTCCTTCCTGCATGGCCCACACAGGAAAGGATGTTTACTTCTAGCTCCTTTGAGCTTCTTCCCATCTTGCCCCTTGCTGAGAGGTGGCCTTCCTGTAAACATCCTCAGAGACCCACCTAAGATAATTAAAAAGATCCAAGTTGACAACAAAACCTAACCATCACACTCACTATTGAGCACCAAGCCAATAGTCCCCATTTCTTTTGGCTTCAACCACTAGGACTCCACACTACTGGACCATGACAGACATTATATAATGACATTCTAATCTGAGTGAAATATCAAATATGATTGACAGTTCTTTGTCCTTTCCACCCCTCCCCACCTCCCACTCCCCTGTGCTGGGAACCTTAGACCTCACAAATGCTCTGCTGCTTATCCCACCTCAGCCCACTCCATGTATTTTTTTTTAACAATCAGGCCACTAAGTTTCCATCTTTGTCCCACAAAGACCTTCCCTCCTGAGAGTAGGCTGAAAGACGGCCAACTTCTCTGACAGACTGGAATGTCTCTGCTGTGGAGACTTCCAGAAGGGTGTTTCTGCTCTTCTACATTTTCTGCATGGTCAGGGTGGCTGGCAGGGAGAGACACTTTCTGTCCTTCCTTAGACATTCAGAGCACATAGGCATGGACAGAGAGGCAGACTCAGGCCCTGCACTCAATTTCAAGATGTCTAACTGAGTGCTTTATGGGTCCTCCCCCCCCCCACACACACACAAAAATAGCTAGGGGAAGGACTGGATCAGAGAGTGCCAAGGACACCTTTGCATCCTTCATATTACACCCTGTGTGGAAATGCTGTTTTCAAAGGAAAGGATTCTCCAAGAATATCAGAAAGTGAAATCCAGCCTGTCCCCTTGTAAGAGCCACATCTGACCAGGTGAGACTCCCAGAGTGGCTCACACATACGAAACAGAACTCAGACCTGCCCAGCACACAAGTACCTGGGCTGTGACCCTATTTTCCTGATGACAGTGCCTTTTCCTGAGCTGGGCCCTTTGTCCCCCTGGGCTCCTTGTTCTTTAGGGTCCAAGAAGCTCCCCTTCCTCTCATCTGCCTACACACTGCCTTCTCCAGCCTCCATGGGATGTGACAACCCCAGGCTCTGTTCTCACCTGAGTGTCTCCTGTCTGTCTGTCAGGAGCTGTGACCAGTGTCCAGGCAGCACAGGGACAGAGGCAAGAGCAGCTCCAGATGGATAGTTGAAACTGGCCCAGAGTGAGTCAATTTCTAGGAACATGAAACTCGCTTTGAACTTTCACTTCCACATCTTCCTCCTATGTGTGCAGTGAGGTGGGAGGGCAGAACAAAGGCAGAGATCGGCCTGGAAGGTGGCTCAGTGGGAAAGTTTGCCCAACCTGGTCCAGGCCCAGGCTCCAATACTAGCCTGTCCAACAAAATAACCAGCCAGAGACCTGAGTCTCCCATCTCCCTGCAGTCTCAGTGACACCTCAGCCCTTAGCTCATCTCAACCTGACCTCACTCAGGCCCAGCAGGAAGACAGGTGTCATGGTTTGATCCAGGTGTCCCCCACAAACAAATGAATGTGTTCTGGGTAATCGATCCTCAACTGATGGCAGTTTATATTTTACAAACTCGATGGAGCTGTGTTGTTGGGGGCGGACTTTTGGGGGTTATAAACCAGCTCCCCCTAGCCAGTATTTGGCAAACATTCCACAATGGAGGCAAGAGGAGGAGCAAGGACGAGTCAGACAGAGCCAGGCTGTGGCAGTTACCTTTCTGCTGCCGGGACAAATCACCCCACCAGAAGCAGCTCCCAGGAAGAAAGGATTTGTTTCAGCTTTCTTTCATCATGGAGCAGAATGTATGTATAGCAGACCAGGCAGCCGGGTCATCACTTCCTGTCACAGATGCTGAGGGGAAACTGTCTGAGTGAGCTAGCTCTGACCACCCAGTGTGCTGGACTAGTACACCTCAAGGTCTGTCCCCAGTGACACACCTCCTCCAGCAAGGCGTCACCTCCCAAAGGCTCCATAACTTTCTCAAATTTCCACCAGCAGGGACCATGCATTCAAATGACACCTTCTCCACAGAAGGACACCACCCATGAGAGACTCAAGTTGTAAACTCAATCTGAATTTAAAACTCCCTGAGGTCATGGGGGTCATATAATCACATTCAAACCACTCCAGCTTCCAACAGTGGTCCTAAACCATAGGCACTAGGTTCATGCACACCTCACATAAGGAGATTCAAGGCCAAGGGCAGTGCACACCTGCCCACAGGGCTGTGGGTCTAAATGCCCCAAAGGACCTCTTTGCCATGGTGTGGCAGTGACCAGCCAGTATGTGACTAGTCACACAGCAGGGAAGAAAGATGGGAGACTGAGGCTCTGGCTGGCTATTTTGTTGAACAGGCTGGGGACGGAGGCCAGGGCAGTTAGCCACACTGCAGGCAGACCTTGATCTTTGTCTCTTCCTCTGTGAATGTGGAAGTGAAAGATCAAAGCAAGCCTCATGTACCTGGAAATTGACTAGCTTTGAGCCAGTGCTTTCCGGTTCATGTGAAAGAGGAAGACAACTGCATCCAGTCTCACAACCCTGCTCCTGTTCCCACACTCCTCTAGCCCTGGGCAGTGACCCAACTGGCCACTGAGGAGCTGCTCTTGCCTCTGTCCCCCTGCAGCCCAGACACTGGTCACAGCTTCTGCTGGACAAGAGACCTTCAGAGAGGTGAGAACCGCCTGGGGTTGTCATCCCATGGGGGCTGGAGAAGGGACTGTGGGCAGACAGAGAAGAAGAAGGGGAGCAGCTGGGTCCCTAAAGAACAAGGAGCCCAGGGGGACAACAGGCCCAGCTCAGGAAAAGACGCTGTCACCAGGGAAGCAGGTGAGCTGGGCAGGTCCGGAGTTCTGCTCCTTGTGTGTGAGCCGCCCTGGGAGCCTCACCAGGTCAGAGGCAGCTCTTCCCAGGGACAGGCTGGGTTCACTTTCTGAGGCTCATGGAGAATCCTCCACTTTGAAGGCAGCATTTCCTCCTGGTGTGTGAGATGAACCC
>PVHP010042992.1:0-15000 GCA_004024765.1 Zapus hudsonius
GGTTTTCTGCTTAAATATTTAAGACAAATGATAGTCAACAAGACAAACAGATAAAAGTGTTAGCACAATCTTAAGCATAGGTAGGAAGGGGAATTAAGTCTTAGTATGAACATTCTCTACATTTATTGTCCTTATTTTATGGACCTCATTTTATTTTAATTACCTTTGGAGTATAATTAGGAATATATGAAGCTTGTCTCATCAGGTATTCATAATTCTAAAGGCCTCTTATGGTAAAATATATATATTTAAAGATATATTTTCAATTGTAACATTTTATAGGCTCTATGAATGCAATACAATATTTGAAGTTTTCCAAACTAAAAATTCCACTAAAATCCTTTTCATACATATTTCATTTTCATTTCTGACCCCTTTTTGGTTCTGAAGATCCAGAAAATCAAGGTTTTGTTGAATTCACTTTCTATTATGCTTCCTAGTGTAAAGTTTGGACGACAACTGATTATTTCACTCAATTGGAGTGGCAAAAATTACCAGTAATTTAGAAAAGAATTCCCATTCAAGCCTGTAGCATTCTACTCTTAAATTTAGAAAAAAAGTTACAGAATCAGGTTGTTTGTGTGATTTCTAAGTATTGTTTATTTTTTTGACTTGGGGTTTCTTGATATATCAGTCAAGCAAATGTGATTTTATGTCTGTCTCTTCTTTCTGTGCCATGAATTCACATGAACTCAGAATATCTTCCCCTTCATTAAATCTTGCACTCTTCTTTATAATTTCATTTCCTGTTTTTCAGTATAGTAATATAAACCAACCTGTAATAAAAAAGCTTCCACTGTGACTTTGCCTAAAATAAAAGGTAGGAACATTTCCTCTACTTTTTTGTATGAAAATGTATTTTAGTTATTGGAAAAGAAAGAAAAAACTGCAAATGCATATGTTAACAACCTGTGTTGATTGGCAATGCCTAAAGGTGTTTGTGAAATTGAGCTCTTGTAAGATCAAGCCTTCTTCCCTTTATGCCTTAAACTCCATCAACATTGTGCATTGTCTGACCCTGGCAGAAGACTGCTGTTGGGCAGATCTATGGAGAGGTTAATTACTACCTTATCTCCTACGTATTTCTCAATTTTATAGCATCCAGGATTTTCTCTGCTACTCAGATGATGTGGTGGTTGTTAGATTTCTTTTTATCCTTTTCTTATTGGGGGATTTTTATCATACTCCCCAAATCAACCTTATACTATGAGATGATTGTGTTCATGCGTTTAGTAATAGCAAATATATATATATATATATATATATATATATATATATATATATATATATATATATATATATATATAATTCTTTTTGAAAGCACCACATAGGTGTGTGGGGAAAAATAAAATCATGAATATTGTTTTTGTTACACTGTTACATACTGGCCAAGTACACAAGGAGAAGCCAGGGAGTGAGAAGGTCCACATTGAAAGACAGGAGAAATTGATGACAGATGATTTTGAACTGCTGTAACAATGGTTCACAGTACACTTATGTGATGTCACAAACTCAGGGATATTTTTTATTGTCCATTGTAACACCACAAATACTTCATGCTTTAGAATCTCAGATTATGTATGGGATAAAATTATCAAATCTGTGAGCATCATTATAATATGAAGAAACATCTCAAGATTTCTACATTTTATCAACACATATCACAGAGCAGATCCAACCAAAATCCCATTATTTATCAGTATCAGTCATTTTGTTGAAATAACACAGGAGTTGGGATCCTACTTTCCTAACATTGGGCAAGTTGTCCTCTATAGAGTTCAACATCTAGCACAATAAATTATTCATATCCTAAGCCTGAGACTGTTAAATGTCTTAAATAATACACATTATCAAAGATGTCTTAAATAGCAAACATTAGTATAAAGAGTGAGGCCTGAATGACTATACATAGCACATGTGACAAGTGTTTACCTTCATAATGACACCACATAAGCTACCACTAACATTCTCTGCCTCTTAGACATTGCATAATTGGTTCTTATGCATAAACAGTCAGCATTTCTGGGCTAGTTTCTCTATCCCTATGATGACAGTAATAATGGAGCTTACTGCTAACAATGAGCACGACAGATAAGACTTCTCTAAGACAGGTCTATTTAATGGCCTGTGATAAAATGTATTTTCTTTTTCTTTTTTAACATCTTTATTGTAAATAATTTGATACATTGTATGAGCACAGCTTGTGGTGGTGCCACCATTTCCCTCCTCCCTGTCCCCAACCCACTGAGGGCCCTCCTTGGTGGGCATACTGTGGGCATACTGGATCAGTCCATGGCATAGGGGTTATGAACTGCACCAGAGGTAGTCAGTGGTTTTATTTTCCGTCCTTTGTGTATTGATGCTGAGGGGGACAATGACTTTGGATGTTCTCCTCCACCATGGCTCTTACATTCTTTCAGTCCCCTTTTTTTGCTCAGTTCCCTGGTGGAGTGAGTTTTAAGTCTGGTTTATTGATGAGGTCTTAAGTGTCTCTGGACTTCTGCTTTGGGTTGTCTTGGGTATCCTTGGTGTCTGTCTCCATTATTCTTTCCTGGGTTATCTGACTTGCTGTGGTGATTGGTCTCTCACTTTCTCAGTGGTTTCCTTTGGGAGCTATATGATAGGTCAGGGGTGCTTTTTTCCCCCTCACAGATGATCACTTCTTGACTTGCTGGTCTCTTTCATATAGCAGTGTGTTTAGCAATCTCACGGCATCAGTCTGTATTGTACATGAGCGGTTTCTGCTTTCTCCACATATCATTGACTAATTTTCTCTGGAGGTTCATGTAATGCCTTCTGGCACTACACATGCTACCACATGAGAGCTGGTTACCATTATGGAACTAGCAGAGTTTCGTGGTATTTTGTGTCAACAGTCTGTCTTACCTTTGGCCTGAGGTGGGTATTCAAGAGCTTTAACAAAACTCTGTCTTGTTTTTGTGACATCTATGTCTCTTAGATCAGTAACTCAGTGTGAGAAGTAACTAATGACTGGGACAGGGAGTTGCAGGCCTGAGTAATTTTTCTGGGGGTTAGGCTTCCTCCCATTCTATTCATGGATCCTCTTACTAGGCAATGCCCATAGCTTCCTCAAGAGTTTACTGTATGAAAGTAAGAATTTTGTGGTATTGATTCATTATTGGTTTAACTTTTTTGTATAAGTCCCTCCCCCTCCATTTCTTCCATCCGCTTTGATAGTCTTTCAATTTATTTCTAAAGGAGAGACAGAGAGAGAGAGAGAGAGAGAGAGAGAGAGAGAGAGAGAGAGAGAGAGAGAGAGAGAGAGAGAGAGAGAGAGATCACACTAAGGCCTCTTGCCCCTGCAAATAAATTTCAGATGTATGTGCCACTTTGTGCATCTGGCTTTACATGATTACTGGGGAATCAAACCTAAGTCATTAGGCTTTGCAGACAAACACCTTAATTGCTGAGCTATCTCTCCAGCCCAAATGGTTTTCTTTGTTTTAGCCTCTGAGTTGATCTGCTGTCCTGAGATCTGTTATGTATAAGCATTGTTCTTTTTCCTTGAAACTGAAGTAACAATTACAAGATACAAACTTTAAGAATGAATACTAACAAGACTGTCTAAAACATTATATGCCCTGTCGTAGTCAGCCACACGCCCCTGGGATGAATCTCCAAACCACGCACGATTTGGGGAGGAAAATTTATTGAACAGATCCAGGGGAAGAAGTTAAGGGAAAGCTGGCCCCCTTTCACAGAAGCAAGCAGAGACAGAGACAGAAGCCCAGCACCAGCACCAAGCAAACACACTGTAACACTCTGATTCACAAAAATGCAGAACTCCAGGTCAGGGTTCAGGCTCTTCTTTTGCATATCTATCCTTAGTATTTTACATCCAAATTAGAAAGGGTCAGTCCCCAGGAGGCTAGGCCAAAGTGGTACTTCCTCTAGCCAGAAGCCTGGAGACAATTAATAATTTTAATAAATCCTTAATTCTTTTGGGGGACATTATTTAAACTACCACATGCCCCTAAAGAAGTGAAGACATCAGAAGAGAGAAATAACCATTTTAGACAAAGAACCCTTTGCCTGTGTCATCATACATTTTAGAACGGAAGCATAAGACTTTTTTCTGTGGTTATCTGTATTTTTTGAAACATCCTGCCTGTTTTGTTTAGTCTCATGTTCCTGAAGGAACTCTCACCCATAGAGTCCAGTCCAGCATTTCCTAAAAAAAAATCTTCATGATCTCCCTTGTCAGTACCTTTGGGTAAGAAAGCATAAGTATTTAAGGTGGAATGTGTTTTAAGTTATATAGCTAGTTCTTCTAGCAAGGCTGTCTGCTATCTTAAAACCTGGTTATGAATGAGCCAGACTTTCCTAAAAGTAACAGTCCAGACACATGTTGGTGAGTATAAACAATCAATATATTTCCAAAAGTGTGTTTTATGGCCTCAGGAATTAGGCATGCTACAGTGGCTACAGCTATATGGTTTGCTGACCACCCTCTGGTGACCAAGACTAACTCTTAGCTCAGGTATCTCACTAGCTGCTAGGTGTGTCATCTAGGTTGTGGTAACACATCTATAGCTATTCAGTTTCATTTCACTTATCAATTAGATTTCTGTTCTGTGGGCAGGCTCAAAAATATCAATTCCTACAAATCTAGCTTATTAAAACTGTGAATTCATTTGGGTTACTTATATTATTAAGGTGGAGGGGTTACTAACTAATTTTTGGGTGACCTGAAGGTAGCTACCTGTTGTAGTCAGCACCACAATGCTGGAATGAACATCCAAAGAAAATACACCTTATGGGATGAAGGGATTTATTTCCTA
The DNA here is from genome assembly GCA_004024765.1 of Zapus hudsonius. Taxonomy (NCBI): domain Eukaryota; kingdom Metazoa; phylum Chordata; class Mammalia; order Rodentia; family Dipodidae; genus Zapus; species Zapus hudsonius. The sequence goes on from PVHP010042992.1 coordinate 4,803, forward strand.
TTTACAGATCCAGGCGAAGTTTCATCAAATGGTGGAAGAAGCTGGCCCATTCATAAATCCAAGCAGATAGACACCACCAAACAGCCAGCACCACAGGCAAGCACACCCAGAGCTCAAAACCTCTCTGCATACCTTTAGGCTAGTATTTCAGATGTTTCCAGGGATATTCAACTCTAAAGCAGAAGTCTGCATGGTAGGGGCTGAAACTACAAACTCAATTTTAATAAAACATGCGAGTCTATAGTAGACATGCATTCAAACCACCACACTGAAAACTCACCAAGGTGCCAGTGATGATTCATGAAAATCTATCTTCCTGGAGCTTCTGGCACAATTGGAAGGCAACTTGGCCTGTCAGAGATTCACTTCTCCCTAGGTTGGATAACTCTTCTATAATTGAGGGAGAAACTTGTGAATTTTGCAAGTTTCAGGAGGTTCATGAACCTTGTAAATTTTTGTGTATTTCCTGAAATTTAGCTCATGTACTTATTTCATTTATTCCAATTCAAAGTAATTTACTGCACAGCAAACCAATTTCCAAGTCTCATCTTAGTAAATGGATTAATAGTATATCCAAGTTTTATTTAAATATTCTAGTGGGTCAATTAGCCAATTTTACCTGGCCATCATTAGAAGAAATTGACAAGACACTTATCATTTCTGCCACTCTGACTATATTTACCTTTCTTTAAACTAAATTCACTTGCCGATATGTCAACTTTGTTTTCTTTCTTCTCATAATTTATAGTAGATACAAAATAAAGAAAATTAAATCTAATTTGCAATGTGCACATTGTAATCTTGTTGAGATATAAGTAAGCATTTTTCATATTGAAAATAGTATTTCCAAAGTTTGCAAGTTGGAGTTTGTAAGCCGTGGCAGGGGGTCCTGGCAGCCCCATACTCTCTTCTCTCTCTCTCTCTCTCTCTCTCTCTCTCTGCAATAAATAAATGAATAAATAAATAAATAAATATATACATGCATTAAATAAATGAATGAATGAAAATTTAAATATAATACTTTAAATATGCAATTTAACTTTTCTAATAGCCACTTTAAAAAGTAAAAAAGGATCATATGAAATTAATTATAATTAATAATGCTATATTACTCCATGCTCATGCCCATTGTATGGCTGTTCTCAAGTTGTGATATTATATAGAATATTAGTGAGGTCTTTTATGTCCTCTTTGTGTTTGGTTTTGAGGACACAATTATATATTTTATACTTGGAGCACATTTGAACTTAGGAGCTGGTTTTTCATAAGCTTTACTAGAATTATACTTAAATGTCATAGGATTTGTAGATCAAATTGTAAATGCATATAGCCAGTGTTCCACACATATTTGAAGATTTACAATAATTGAGCAACACATTCTTTTAATAGTCATATAGAAAAAATGCTCATAATTTTTTGAAGGATAAATTCAACTTTAACCTTAAAGCAAAACCTTATTAGTTTCAAAACTACATTAGTCCAAATTAAGTAAACTCATTGTAGAGTCAAGTTATTTTAAACATGAAAAGAGTGTTTCATAAATTGAAAATAGCACTAAATTTGTTAATATTAATAAGCTTTTCTCATTATTTCTTATAATTTTATACTTAATGCCATTTACAAATTTATTTTAATAATGATTTATTAGAAAATATAGCAAATCACATTTAATTAGTTGTTTATGAAAAGTTTTAATATTAAAAAATTTTTCTAAAAGAGTGAAAACTAAGTCAAACAAAGTTTTCATTCCTTGGACATACAAATCTGGCTCTGTTTTTGAACAAGAGTATCAATAATAATATATAAGGCATATGAACATTTTTATCTTTGGTTGTTCAACATTTTATTGTCATTAATTTATTTTAAGAAATTCTGTGAGCTAAGGAGATATTAAAGTGGTAGAACAGTAGCTTAATGTATTCAAGGCCTTGGGTTCAGACTACATAAGAAAAGATAATCAGGATCTTAAATTTAAAATACAATACAGTAAATCTTTATAAGGTACTTTGATATCTCAACCACTGAACATTGACAAAAAACATAAAATTTGGATATCTTTTTCTATTCTAATAGTGAAAGATTAGAATAACCTATACAAATAATCAGACATACAACTCTAATGATTTGAATTACAGCAATTCTACTTCTTATTAAAGTGAACTCCATGAATAAAGAGCTAGTTCTCATTGTTCATGAAGGTTTTCCTTCCAAGTAGAAGATTACTGGGCAGGTAATTGGCCATCTATGAATAATGAATTCTACTTTTTAAAATATTGATGTTTGTGAGGCTGAGGAGTCAGCTCAGTTAGTGAAGTGCTGATCTTGCAAATATGAAAACCTCTGTTTGATCTCCATATTAATGTTTAAAAAAACTGATCTTGGTATCACATGCCTGTCATCCTAGCACTAGTGAGGTAAAGAGGAGGGGATTCCTAGACTTCAGAGGCCAGATAACTCGTCTAAACAGTAAGCTCCAGTGAAGAAACACTTTGTCACCAAAATCACACCAGCTGTCTTTACTAAAAAAGACCTACATAGCATTGGTTTCATCAGCTTGTTGTCAAGGATGATGATGGTGGGACCCACACAAAAAAGATATCGAAGAACACGAGGGACTAGTTGGAAAGAAGGGGTTCAGTGTAAGGGGTGGAGGGGTACCAAAAGAAAGTAATGTGAGGGGATTATGCCCAAAATACATTAGGTACATATAGGAAAGTTGTCAAAATGAAGTTGCAAAATGTAGATGGTTGAACTGAGGATGACACCTTAGGTTGTCCCCTCTTCTCCAACTGTGCAAAAACATACATACATGTATACCTCCCCACACATGTGGACCTGTTCACTCATAGGCATGCATACATACATGAACAGCCAAACATTGCACATATACAAAAGACTTATATGTGTAGATGAATACATACATGCTTAGAGATATACAGATTTATTTCTCTATCGGTAAACACAAAACAAAGTATTGATGTGTAAACACATATATAATATATACTTATTAATATGCATACATAATATATGCAAATTCATGTGTCCTTTTCTTTATTCTTTTGGTCGTCTGCTAGAATAAAGCAAACGTGAGATGATAATGTGTATAAAGAGAAAAAAACACTACTTTGCTTTCAGGGATCTTAGTGTGTAACTAGAGGAATGTAAATGAACCACATTATCACTCCAAATGACCATTTCTAACTGAATTACTGTGAAAGAAAGCAGAAGGGTTTAAGGCAATAGGACCTTAGCTTTGTCGGAGATGTCAAGAAACACTTCCTTCATGAACTGAAGCCTGATCTAAAGAATGAGTGGTAAAGGTTAGAGCCAGGAATACAAAGAGGAACTTGTCCCTGTGAGGGACCATCATATGCAAAGGCTGTGTGGAGGGAGGTCACATGAAGCTCTTCAGGATGAAAAGGGTCCTGGCTGAAGCACAGAGCCAAGTGAACACTGAAGAGATGATGCTGGGGAACTGCTGATGGCATAGAGACCTGTAGGCAGTGCTGAATATCATCATGAAGGAAATGCGAATGAATACAAGGTTTTAAGTATTGGGCATGCAAACTTCATGAAGTATGGGATCAATGTAATTCCTCGGATTAGACCAGTGGTTCTACCAGTCTTTTTGTCCTTAAAACCTTGTGCACATGAAATTCTGTTACTGAATTTTAAGCAACAGAGCACTTCTCAGCTCTGCTTGAGCTCAGCTTGGCAGTTGGGGTGTCAAACACCCAATGGCCATTAAAACTGTGCAAGCCAGTGGCTCTTGAGTTCTTATTTCCAAACTTGCAAATAATTGACAAGTGTAGACAAAAAAAGGGTGGATTGTGAATGATTTAATTTAAGAGAATACTGCAGAAAGTAGACATAGAGCAAAAAAGCCCCCAAGCTGGGAAGCTGGGTGGAGTCCTGAGTGGACAGCTGCATGGCCACATGGATTAGGTTTTCTGATGAACTTGGAGATGTGATTTTGGCCTCCAATTGTGAAGATCCTCATTGCCAAGTACAAACCTTGATTGATTTATTAGTAAGGGAGAGAAGAATGCAGACTGACTCATAAAAATGAATGAATGAGTGAATGCATAAAGAAATAAAAAAGAAAGGGAGAGAAGAAAGAAAGGAAGGAAGGAAGATGAAAGAAAGAAAGAAAGAAAGAAAGAAAGAAAGAAAGAAAGAAAGAAAGAAAGAAAGAAAGAAAGAAAGAAAGAAAGAAAGAAAGAAAGAATAAGCATTGGTAGGTGAAAAAAGCCTGGGAAAAATTACAAGAAGGCAAAAGAAGCAGGAAGCTTTTCCTTAGCTCACTATTGAGTCAAAGTTAATAAGAATCATATTTAATACTCAGTAGCAGGGATAAATAAGAATGTAGCCAACTTATTCGAAAAGAAATTTACTTTCTTTGGAACCAATTAGGATTATAATCTAGGAAAATAAAAATGTAAACCATCTTGAAAATATACTCTGAGGTTTAATAAAATGTTGGCTGTAATTAGAGCATTAAGCCATGCCAGCATGGAGGTGTGGAAATTGTATCCCTTATTTGGCTTTCTGACTGGTGCTTGTAGAAGTTAGTGTGCTTTGTTGGGAAGGGATTAGGTGTTGTGTCCATCTATGCATAGTTATCGGTTAGTAGCCCCTGTACAGAAGTCATTAGTGGCTAATAAAAATTGTTTATTAGCTGAAGGTTGGTCCAGTTCAAAGGATTGACCCAGTTCCAAAGTTTATCTGTGGCCATTTTTGAGATCTGATTTATAATGGACTCCTGACACCATTTTTAATCACTCAAACCAATGCTGGATGGCACTACTCTAAAAGATATTCTTCTCCATCCAGCAATTCAGCTCCAATATGCATATGAGCTACGTGATATCATCATGACTTTCCATATGAGCTGAGGCATAGACATTTTAAAATGACTTGTCCACTTTGACCAGTAAGCTCCTGAGGAAGCTGAGGGCACAACCAGGTAAGAGGGGCCATGAATAGGATGGGAGGAAGTCTAACCTCAAGAATAATTGCTCAGGCTTACATTTCCCTGTCCCAGTTATTAGTTCCTTCCCACACTGAGATGTTGATCAATGAGACCAAGGAGGTCCCCAAAACATGACAGACTTCTGTCAAAGGTTTTGAGTACCTGCCCCACGCCTAAGGTAAGACCCTATTGCTGAAGCAATCAAACAACATCAAGTCATCAACCAACACCAAGAGACCCTGCTAGATCCAGAATTGTAACCAGCTCCCAGATGGTAGCATGTGTAACCTTGGAAAGTGTTGCATGAGCTGCCAGGGGAATTCTGTCAATGATATTTGGAGAAAGCAGAGACCACTGTTATACAATATAGACAGTTGCCACAAGAATGCTGAACACACAGCTTATGGAAGAGACCAACAAGTCAAGAAATGCTCATCTGTGCAATAGTGGCACTAAACTTAGGAGGTTAATCAATGGCTTACTGATTGGCTAAGAGATCCGCTTAGTGACAAGGAACCCTTAACTGGAACTGGGATCCATGGCATAATTCTATGGGGACCAAGATCTTGGGCTTCTAGGGGAGATCTCTACTACCAGAAAACTACAGAGAAGCTACACCAATTAAGAGCTACCCAAAGTAGTAAGCTTTGTCTCATTTAACATGTATTGATCTCACTCTCTGTTGGAGATTCTGTTTGTGTATTTCAAAAGGCATTGAAAGAGCCAGGGACAACTCAATTCCACCAAGAATACATTGGATGATGGCTGCCATGCTGGCAGGAGAAAAACCACACCGAGCCTTCACACAGGGCCTAAAAGAAACCTATGAGAAAGTGACAAGACAAACAGGAGAACAATCACCACAGCAAGTCTGATAACCCATGAAAGGCCAATGGAGACAGACACCAACAATCCCCAACACAACCCAGAGCAAAGATCCCGAGATACTTAAGATCTCAACAACAAAGCAGACTCAAAACTCACCCTCTATGATTCAGGGAACTGAGTGGAAGAGGGGGTGGAAAGACTGTAAGAGCCATGGTGGGGAAGAATATCCAGAAACATTGCCCCCCTCAGCAACAATGCACAAGGGGGAAGGGAAAAAAAGAAAAACTGGCTAATTCTGGTGCAGTTCATAACCCCCTACACTATGGGAAGATCCAGTATGTGCACTGAGGAAGTACTCCAGTGGGTAGGGGATAGAGAGGGGGGAAACAGGGACACCTTCACAAAATGTGCTCATAAAATGTATATGCTTATTCTTAATAAAGATATTAAAATAAATGAATAAATTACTAACAAGAAAAAAGTTAGAGTCAGAATTTGAATCTTAGAAATCAGCTTCCAAAATACAATAATTTCCAGGCAAGTAATCATTTGAAAACTCACATATTGTGATATGTAATTGGTTATTTAATTTAACAAAGAGATGCAAATCCAATAATAAATTGTTTGTCCACGCCTGTTCATAGAGCAAGTAAGAGTATTATTTTTCTTCCTAATAAGGTGACTCCACCTATAAGTGTAAATGTCTCCAGCAGTAGAAATCCACCAGAAATAATCCTTAATTCTAACTTTAAATGCATAGCACAGTTTTTATCATCTACAAAAAAAAGCTATTAAGGCAATTACATGGCCATAAGCACACATCTCGTCAAATGCATGTTGAGAAAACATGAGTAAAGTCATAAACTCCTCTAGGGGTATATTTAACTAAGTCTGAGTTTTCAACACAGGTAAGCTGATGAAGCTATTCATTAGATAAGAATACAGAACAAAACACTAAAGATATCTACCTCCTCTTCAATTATATCTCTTTTAAAATAATTGTGATAAAGTCTAAGGCTTGAAGGTAATTTAGAGAGGACTATTCCATCTATAGCAGCTTAAAGTTCCCCCAGTTATTCTTAAGATAGGACCAAAGAGACAAAAATACAATATAATTACAAGTAGAATGGTCTTAAGCTTAGTGAATAGCTGCAGGGTTAACTACAGAATAATTGCCCTAGAATTACTGAGGGATTCAAAGCCAGCAAAGAGATGGACTGCAAGGTCACAAGGTTGTAATCTCCTGTCATATTCTTGCTCTTCTCTGAATTCTTTTTTTTTAAACCTTTTTTTGTTTAAAAGTAGGATTTCTAGAAACTCATTAGTAACTGTTCCTGGCATAATGTTTGATTGAATCTTTGCTATCCCTTACCACAGTGTGACCTTGATCTAGCTGGTTAAATTCTGAATTCATTCCATCCCTAAAAGAGGTTGATAAAAAGCTAACAGGTATGAATGTTAAGTGAGGTAATGCATTACTAAAATACCCAGGTCACATTCACTGGTAAATAAATGGTGGGATGATTACATGTTACTTTCTTTCTACTTTTCATTTCTATGTTCTTTCTGATACATGCTAACACACAAAAAATAGAGAATGATGAAGGAGAGAAAAATATAAATAACACTGGGTAAGTTTGTGCTTTTGCTTCATTTTCTCCTGAGTTGCCATGTTGGGTTCCAAAGTGTGGTCATGTAAATAGCATTGTTGTTACATTTTTAATAGAACAATATTATGCCTGGATGTGGCCTGTCATATTCAAAAACTTCTTTCAGATTGGAAGTATCTGACCCAAATCTTTTTGCATGTAATTGGTGGGTTGAATAAAATGTCTTCCTAGGTATAATTTTTCTTTAACAGCAGGTAGCTGGATTTTGGATTCTGTTCCATGTCTAGTTTTCTCTTCTAGGCTAAAATTTTCTGAGAACAAAACTACCTTCCTTCAGACAAAATTACAGTGATTATGTAGCATTAGAAAAAATTCCAAGTATTTTCAGCCAAAAATTTACATCAATTACTAATAGCTCTTACATCCATAAAAATATATGTACCACATTTCATCTTATGATATTTTTATAGAATATAAACCCAAAGACCAAGTTTTTTTAAGAGCTCTAAACTGCAAAGAATCTGGCTTTCATTAATGAGGAGGAAGATTCTGATTATTTTTGATTAAATTTGAAATATTTTATTGTGTTTCCGAAACATAATAAAATGATACCTTTTTGGGACATTTCACTCTTAGCCAGCTGTCTATCTAGTATTGCTAATTCTAGTGGATTTTTGCTGTGTTTGGAAAACAGAGCTTGTTTAAATTAAGAACCTTTCTTTGAGAAATAAGAAATCTTCATTTTCAATCTCTAAAACATCAGTCATGTCCCAAGAAATATTTTATATTGAATATTTATTTTTATTTTATTTTTATTGAATTTTTTACATTAAAAGGTTATACTCATATCTCTTCTCCCTGATCCCAATTCTGTTGAGGGTCTTCCTTGGCACTTTCCAGAACTCTGTTGGCTACTAATACCAAATCTAGAGAGATACACAATAAGAAAAGAGAATTATAGACTGATATCCCTGATGAGTTTAGATGAAAAAATTCTCAATTAAATTTTTGCAAGCCAAATTTAAGAACCCATTAATAGTACCATCCACCTTGAGTAAATTTGTTTCATACCAGTGATCCAGGATTGGCTCATCACATAGAATTCGATAAACATAATACATCACATAAACAGACAAAGTCAGGAACCACAGTTATCTCAATAGATGCTGAAAGTCCTTCAAAAAAATTAACATCTACTAATGATTAAAACTATGCCATTTGCAAATATTAACTACCTTGGAATCTCCCTAACCAAGGAAAACAACTACCTATATAACAAAACCATAAAAACATTGTAGAAATAACTAGAGGAAGTCATGAGAAGATCAAGGGAACTTTGCTGCTTGTGGATTGGAAGAATTAATATTGTTAAAATGACCATATTATCAAAAGCAATACACAGATTCTATGCAGTCCCAAACAAAATCCCAACAACATTCTTCTTAGAGTTAGAAAAACAGTCTCAAAATTCTCAAAATGTGAAAGCACAAAAGGTCTCAAATAGCAAAAACATGTACTCAGCAAAATAACAGCTCTGGTGGTTTACCATACCTGATTTCAAGTTATACTGTAAGGCCATAGAATACTTCCTGGTTATGTGAACCTGGTTTGTTGGATTACCTGTGTGGAAACTTGGTTGAGCCATGGGGATGAACCTTCGATTGCAGTGGAGACCCACTGAATACCAGGATTATGGAATGGCTGCGAAAGAGAACTGTCAGCCCTGATGGAATTTTCCAGGACTGTGGGTAGCCTAGCTGCAGGGGAGGAAACAGAACACCAAGAGACCTGTCACTGGTTCTCATCGGACTTGGGGTTATAGTTTGATTTTGTCTTGTTTGTTTTACATTTTGTATTGGCTCAATCTTTTTTTTTTTGCCATGCCCAGTGTTATCTTTTGTTATGTGAATATTCTGTGCCATTATGGGTTTGCATTTTGATATGATGGCTCAGTTGAAAGAAAAACCATGGGGACTATGGAGTTGAACTGAATGTATTGTGTTGTATATCATGTATAATTATTTGTTTGTGGGGACTGGGTATGGACTGTCATGGTTTGTTCCAGGTGTCCCCCACAAATTAATGTGTTCAGAATGCTCGATCTCTAGCTAATAGCAGTTTGGTTATTAGAACCTTGTTGGAGCTGTGTTTTGGGGGTGGGCTTATGAGTATTGTAGCCATCTTCCCCTTTCGAGTGTTTGGCACAATCTTTGGCAGTTGTTGTCTGCCTGTTGCTCTTTTAAAGTCTGGCCTTCGTTACCTGCATAAGGACTTCAGCCATGTAAAAGGGTTTCAGAGAAGACACCATGAGCAGGAGGGGAATCATTTTGCTGTAACTTAACCCTGAATGCTCCTGGTCCCCAGGATGAAACACACAGTATCCCTTTTGAGAAATTCATTGTCTTATGATCAGTGCTCAAGAGGATCATTTTCTTGTTCCCTGTGGTTGTTACCTTCTTGTTACTAGGACAAAACATCTTACCAAAGCAGCCTATGTTAGCAAAGGGTATATTTCTGCTTAGTTTCTAGGAGAAGTGTCATCAGGTGGGGAAAGCATAGCAACTGGCCCACATTTTCATTCAACAGCAGCAGAGCATGAACATCCTGATTGATCTGAGTGTCCTCTGAACACCCTGTGGACTGGAATCATAAACTTAAAGTGAAACACTTTCTCCAGCAAGGCTTCACCTCCCAAAACTCCACCAGTTTAGTGCTAAATAGCACTTGAGTTTATGGTGGGACATTTCACCTTCAAACAACCACAGTATTATTTCATGTTCCCTTTTCC
>PVHP010042993.1:0-14711 GCA_004024765.1 Zapus hudsonius
TGAGTGTGAATCACGGCAAAGACTTTCTGGCTCCATCCACTAAAGGTCTATACAAAGTTCAACACCTTTCAATTTGCTCCTCAATATTTTCATGATCCTTTTATCTTATGCCCCAAACAGTTCAACATACGTTGCAGTTGCCTTCCTGTTGCTGGGACGAAGCACTTGACCAAAAGCAGCTGATGGGAGAAAAGGATTTATTTTGGCTCATGGTCTCAAGGGGCAGCTTCGTGATGGCAGGGAAAGATGGCTGAGCAGAGGCTGGGCATCACCTCCTTGCCACAGCAGTGGACAGCGACAGAAGGAGGGAGAGCTCAACTAACACTGGCGAGCTCCACCTTCCAAATTGCCACCAGCTGGGGACCAAGTATTCAGAACAAGTGAGTTTTGGGGGGACACCAGATTCAAGCCACCACAACATTGGTCTCCCTAGTAAGAAAATTATTTTCTGTCTCAGATCTTTTCAGGGCTTTCCTTATGTAAAGGTGCACTGTGACTTCCCAGAAGGAAGATTTTAAAAAATGTAGCATTGGGCTGGAGAGATGGCTCAGCCAGTAAGGCACTTGTCTCCAGTGCCTAAGGCCCCCGGTTCAATTCCGCAGTACCCACATAAGCCAGAGCCACAGGTGGTGGTCCTGGTGCTCTCTCTCTCTCTCTCTCTCTCTCTCTCTCTCTCTCTCTCTCTCTCTCTCTCTCTCTCCTCTCTCTTTCTCTCTCTCTGCTTGAAAATGAATAAATAAAATTTAAAAAATGTAGCATTTTCCAAGTGCATTTGAACTGGGAATTCTTCCTGTATCCCTCTCCTTCACCAAGTAAAGTCCCATACTTACAATTTGAAAAATAGTCAAGTAAAAAAATCTTATAAGTAAAAAAAATGTAAGTTTAACCCAAAAGATATTGCAACTAGTGAAAAGGTCAATGGCATTTACTGTATGATTCAGAGAAAGAGCCCATGCCTGCAGCCTCTGCTGATAGGGTCTTTCCTGACCTTACCACCTAAAATGCCCCTGCCATCAACTTCCTCAATTTTGTTTCTTAATCTCTCCTGATTACAAATTATTGTATGAATTCCTTAAGTGTTTTGCACATTTATTGCTTATTTCTACCCATAGAATACTAGGGCAATGCCTTGTCAGTCTTCATCTCTGTATCTTTACCTGGTCTGTGCTGTGCAGTTAGAAAATTATTTTGATTGAAAGAACAAACAGATCAATAAAATAATCATACAGATTCTAATGATCAAATTTCTATGATGGCATTATGGTAGGAAGATGATTGGCTGCTTTGAACGAGGCAGAAGAATATTTTATTTCTGTTGGGTTCATTCCAATCCAATGAAGATTTTGGAATTATTGATACTGAAACTCAGGGTACAATTTTGCACTCTTTTTGGTGATCTCAAAGGTTTATTAAGATAATAAGAACATATACAATTGTTTTGAAAATAGGACAAGAATGTGCAAAGTCTTGACATAAAAATAGATCACATGGGCTGGAAGGATTGCTCAGTGGTTAAGGCACTTGCTTGCCTTAACCTAGTGGCCTGGGGTTGATTCCCTAGTACCTTACATGAAGGCAGATTCACAGGGTGGTGCAGACATTTGGAGTTCATTTGCAGTAGCAAGAGGCCCTGGTTTGCTCTCTCTCTCTCTCTCTCTCTCTCTCTCTCTCTCTCTCTCTCTCTCTCTCTCTCTCTTTCTTTCTCTCTTTGCAAATAAATAAATAAAAATATTTTTAGAAATAGGTCATGTATAAAAATAAGTTATTTCTAACCCAGAATTTGAAAATGATGCTAGCACTTTCCATATTATAAAATTGTCTGACTTGGACAAATCTAAAATGCACCATTCACAATGCTTTAAAATATAATTGTTTTAAAAATCTTAACGGAGGGTTGCCATATATATTTGTATTCTTTAAAAAATATTTTTATTTATTTGCAACCAGATAGAGCTAGAAGGGAGACAGAGAGAATGGGCACACTAGGACCTCCAGACTCTGCATATGAACTCCAGATGCACGGGCCTCTTTATGCATTTGGCTTCATGTGGTTTCAAACTCAGATTGCTAGGCTTTGCAGGCAAGTGCCTTAACCATTAAGCCATCTGTCATAGTCAGCCATGCCGCTGGGATGAATCTCCAAACCAGGCATGATTTGGGGAGAAAAGTATTTATTGAAGTAACAGACCCAGGGGAAGTTAAGGAAAGGCCGGCCCCCTTTCACAGATCCAAGCAGAGAAACCATCAGCACCTAACGCAAGCACACTCCAAACAACTAGCAAAACAAGAGGAACTCTAGGCTTGAGCTCAGACTGCTTTTTGTATATGTATAGCTAGAACTCCAGACCCACCCCAGAAACACCTTAGGGCTGAACCCTAGGATCTAGCCAGGGTGACACATCTCCTCTAGCCAGAACTGGTTGGAGACAATTAACAATAAACACAATTATAATAAACTCTATTGGGGGACATTATTCAAACTACCACTCCATCTTCCCAGCCCCCTATATTTGTTAAACAAGTGCTAAATATATGTACTGCATCATTGTGGGTTCCTGGTAATTTTAGAGATACAAGAAATCTGATTGACGCATATAATCGGATACTGTATAATATTGTAAAATAATTATTCTATAATAATATAATCGGATAATGTATAATAACTGGATATTATAGCGCATGTGTCTAGTTTTGCCCAATAAAATAAAAGAAGTTAGCAGGTAGCTAGAGTGAGACCATACTATGAATAAACCAAAAACAGGTAGTTTCCCCCACCCTACTCCAAGGGGAAGGGATTCACCCAGAAATCCAAAGTGACAATTTTCAGAAATCCTTAAGATGCAACTTGATTTGAAATTGCATTAAAAATGTATTGCATAGCTCCGAGTGTTAAAAAGGAAAAGAAAGCCTCACTTCTCTGGCCTTTTATGTGGTTCATTTCTTTTTCTTGTTTAGGATGTCTACATGGGGGGGGTGCCCATGGTCTTCTTTCAATACTATCATTATCTTCCTCTAGGGGTGTAAGTTTGCTTTTACTTTGTGCTTTTATCCCTTTCTGAGGGGGTGTGTGGAAAAAGTGGGTCAGAATCGCTTTAGTTTGTCGTCACTTTCACTCTGCTGCTCATTCCTGAACTAGCTGTTAGCCTCTGGGAAAGAAGAAAATAAAAACATTTTACAGAAACTGGGCCAACCTTTCTGGGCCGCCTCCCTTAAAGAAAGGAAACCCTAACTAACTGCAAACAGTAGTCCTTTCTGGTCTCCTAACACCTTGTTACCCTCTCATCACGCTCAGTTTTTACTGGTAACCATGGATTTCCTAGCTCGACCCTCGGTCCTTTGACGACCCAGTGAGAGTGCCAAGAGTAAAACAACATGGAAAACATTCTAGCTTAAATCGACGCGCGCGAGGGTGCGGGTCTTGGAAAGCCCAGAGGGGGGTCCTTGACATTGATACTCTCTGTACAATATGGACTTGGATGATACAAGAAAAGAGTTTGGGGTTTGCTTGGGGGTGGGCAAAGAATGGGGGGCTGAATGAATGGGTTCATTCTCCTCCAGCCGCGGCGGACGGGCCTCTCTGCTCCTGAAGGGTCTCCTGGCTCAGAGACACAGAGGCCCCGTCCTCCCGGAGAGGGTTTCGGAGAGGCCCCGCCCCTCCCGCCCAGGGACCTCCCCTCCCGCCGAGACCACGCCCTCCCCAGAGCTCCTCGGCCCAGACCCCGCCCTCTCCCCGTCTCAGGCCCCGCCCAGGCCCCGCCCCGCCCCAGGCCCCGCTCCGCCCCCGTCCTCCCCCGCCGCCGCCGACAGGGGTCGCGCTGCCCGCGGCGAGCCGCTCTGGCGGGGGTGGGGGAAGCTCCCGCGGCTGGTCGCCTTTCTCCGCCGCCGCCGCTGGTTGGATCGTTTCAATAAAGTCTTTTTTCTCGCTCGCCCGCTCGCTCTCCTCCGGGGAACAAGCGGAGGCGTCCATCCGCAGCCGCCGAGTGGGAAAGCGACGCGCTGCACGCCGCGAAGACAGCGAGGAGTGCGGCGGCCGCGGTCTCAGCCAGCCGAGGAGCCGCAGCCCGGCCGCCCGGCCCTTCCTCCGCGGGCACCGGCGCCGCCCGCCCGCCTGCCTCGCTCCCGCCCCGGCGTCTCGGCGGGGGGATTACTGGGCGGCCCGGGAGCCATGTTGACCGGGGGGCTTTGACCACGCGTGAGCTAAGCAGCCCATCGGCCCAGCCGGGACCTCCGCGCCCTCGTCAGCCCGCCGCCCGCCGCCCGCGCCGGAAAGGCGGCTGCCGACGGAGGCCTGAGCCGCGCAAGTCGCCCCGGGGCTGCGGGCCGGCGGCCGCGGGGACCCGGACCTGCATCCGGTTACCGCGGGCGTTGGCGGCGCCGCTTTCCCTTCGCGCCTCGCCGCGGGACGCGCTCCCCGCACTCGCTGGTGAGTGGGCCGGGGGACGGACGGACGGACGGACGGGGGGACGAGGGGGGCTTCGGGACGGAGCCCACCGCCCCGGCGGGGAAGTTGAGTCCCAGACGACGGAGACGGCTGGCCCCGCAGGTGGCTGGGGGTGCCCGTCACCCCCGTGGACGTGTCCACGGGTGGAAGCCGGGTGTGCGTGTCTCCCGGGGGAGGCGGGCGAGGGCACGCGGCGCGCCCGGCTCCTTGGCGACGGCGCCGGGATGGGTGGGTGGGTGCGTGGGTGGGCGCGGGTGGGCATCGAGGAGGAGGAGCCCTCGCGTGGGGGGAGCGGGCGAGACAAAGATGAGGGTCACGCCCCGCCCGAGTCCGGCGGGTGGAGGCAGTGTGGGAACCCCAAGATCCTGCCCACTGAGCGGGGTGCCTGGCGCTTTTCTCTGCGCGGTGGTGGTGGTTTTTGTGTGTGTGTGTGCGTGTGTGTGTGTGTGTGTGTGCGCGTGTGTGTGCGCGCGCCTGATGCTTCTGCACCCCAACTTAGCCGGGCAGCCAGCTAGCTGGAGGTTCTGGCTCCTCCGTGCCCCCCACGCTGCCACATCGCTCCGGTGCTCGCCCACTCACTCCCCGCTTCTACTTCTCACCCACTCCTTTTTGGGGAAGCTCTCTCTCTTTTTTTTTATTTTTTTGCCTGCAGCTTGGAGAACGTTTGCTAATGACAGGATGCCTGAGTCTGTTCTGACCCTGAACTGCCTTGAACTCTCCTCTCTCTTCCTCCCACCCTTTCCTTTCTGGGATCTACAGTGACTTATCACATGGCCCACCAACAATTAGCTTTTTCTTCTTCAAAAATGGTAAAGGCATTTAGTTGAAATCCGTGGTGCCTCTCCTTTTATGTTTAATATGTCCATGGAAGAAGATAACGTGGTGTTGGATCGCCTCTTCAAAGCCAAATTGATTTTCAAGACGTGGCAAATTTTGTTTTTGATTCTTGGCCATTTCTAGGGTCAGCAAAGTGTATGTTGGCTGTAGACCTCCTTGTCACACTTATCAGGAAATGACCTAAAGATCTACAGTTCTTGCTCTCAAACTTTCCCAGTCTCTGTTGAGGGGATTCTTTGAAAAGGCTTTTGGGGCAAGAAAATCAAAGTAACAAATCTGAGTTACTATGTTTTAGACAGACTTTGTTGGCCACAGAGCTAAGAAAATGAATGGGATGTTAAGACCTTTGAACCTTTGGCTTAACCTAAGCCTTCCATGGAATGAGAAACATGCCTGAATTAAATTTCATGAACAGATTTACCAGTGGAAGTATCAGTTTTTATTTTGTTTTATAAATCCAAGGAGTTGGCTTATTTATAAAACGTTGGGATGTGGCTTTGTGAAGTCATTTCAGTCTGTAATTCTCACTTCTGCATACTTCCATGAAAGGTGCCTCAAACAAAAGAAATGTGACTGTATTTAAGGAGGATCCTTTCATGTTTATTTTTTCATTTTAATGTTATGAGAGAGACTATAGGAATGTAAAGAGTGTTGTTCTTGGTGGCCTTTTATTCTGTAAACTCTCTCTCATGGGCCAGAAACACTTAACTGTGTTCTTCAAAGAAAAATTAAATGTCTTTGAATTTAAGCTGGCTCAAAATTAGCGTGCAGATATGATTTATTACTTTATAATGAAAATCTTTCTGAAATTCGAATGGGAAGACAATAAAATTATACCTGCTTGGTGTTGGTAGCACTTTATAAGAATAGTCATATATTGCAGCTTTTAAACCTGGTGACACTATAAACATTAAAATACTTAAGTTTGCAGACCATTTTCAGAATTTTGGGACTTCCTGTACCACCCACGTGCCACTAAAATGTTTTAGACATCCTTGTGAAATCAGCAAGTGATATTATTAATCAACATTTTATATAACATACTTAGGAAAAGGACATACTGAGGGGTACATCGAATTTTGTTTTCTGAATTCTTGTTAGTGTCTGCTTAATCAAAATTTATGTCACTGAAGGGAATCTACCAAAAAGTTAATGTTTCAGTATGGCAGGATTATTTTTCTGTATTTTTAGAAATTTTTACTTTTACAGCCAGAAAAAAATTAGAATTAAAATCTTGTTAATATTATAACTTGCCTGCTATGACAAGAAGATTATATAAAATATGTAATTTAGCTTTATCCTTGAATTCAGACCAAGAAAATAGCTTTTAGTGTTAGGTATTGAAAATAGTGTAATCTGTCATATTTAAGTTGGTTATCAGATGGACAAAGAGATATATATGTAGTAAGAAAAGATGAAATTAGAGGAATCAATTCAATATGTTTGATAGCTTTGATGTACCTAATTTCCAGTAAGTCATTGGTTTTACAAAAAAGTAGAAAATTAAAATCTGTTTGCTTTCTATCATAGTTTAGCTGTGTTGACTAAGGTGTTTTTTTTTTGTTTGTTTGTTTGTTTTGGTATGTCGATATAATTTTCAGATACTGGCTCAGTCCTACAGTTATGGTGGAAGGACATGGCATATAAAATCATTTGCTTTGCTCTCTCAAGCCACCCCCTTACTTTCAACAATGCATTTTCCTTTTCCTTGATGAAATAGTACAAGTGTGAACAATGGAAGCTATCTATAATGCTACTGAGGAAGGAAGCTATTCAAAAGGATGGTGATGATGTTCCCTGTTAAAAATCATTACCTGTAACTCAGGTTTTTGGGGTTTTTTTTGCCCATTTTCTTTGTTATTATCTAGAAGGCCAGAATATTTTTAAGACATTACATTCTGAATCTCTATTGCACTGCCCTAGTCTATGTACAATTATAGCATCGTGACCTGGCATTCTTCTACATGGCTTTTATTCTTTCAGGATGGATAATGACTTAATAAATTTATTGCTGTATTGAGGGGAGAAAGCCATTACATATTAAATCTGGCTTATAAAAATATTCTATAGGGTATTCCATTTTAGAAATTGCCTCTCCTTTTGTGCGTAGCAAGGAAGACTAATTTTAGATTCTTTCGAATTTGAAACGGTAATTTTGCTTAAACTTTTAAATAGGAAATATTTAAATTATATTTTATAAAATGATCATGGCATTTTATGTTTTAAGTGCTGAAGGTAAGCGATAGGTTTATAGTATTTAAAAAGTGCTTTATATAGCATTTGTGAAGTAAAGTTACTAGAAAACTAGTTAAATAGCTCACTAGCATTCAATCTCTAGCATTGCCAGTTTCTTTGAACTAGCGGAAAGGGGAGTGATTAGATTGGCTTTTAAGGATACTATTGTCATTAATGAAATCTTTGTCATTATTTTGCTCACAGTATAATTGGTGTTTACTTTCTTGTGTGTGTGTGTGTGTGTGTGTGTGTGTGTGTGTGTGTGTGTTTATTTTTGATGACTGTAAAATACTGACCTGGAAAGAGGAATTACCAAGGGCTTGAAAGAATGTTTTGAGTATAGCTTTGTGTTCTTATACTATTTACTCTCTCTATTGGCCAATTTGGGAAAACAATAGATTACTGCCAGTAAATCAATGTTTTATGTTCTGTAGTAACATACAAGAGTGAGTACTTCATTTGAGGAGGTAGATTTACAGATCCATGGCCTACATGGGTTCATGAAAACCATCTTGCTTTTCAAAGTCTCTTTTTTAAAAAAAATATTTTCTTTAGGGGCTGGAAAAATGGCTCAGCAGTTAAGGCACTAGTTTGCAGAACCTGCCAGCCGAGGTTCAAATCTCCAATACCCACATAAAGCCAGATGCACAAAGTGGCACATGTGTCTGGAGTTTATTTAGAGTGGCAAGATGCCCTGGCATGCTCATTCCCTCTTCTCTTTTTCTCCCTCTTTCTCTGCTTACAAATAAAATATTTTAAAAATATTTTTATATCATTTATCTAAGTCTACTATGTCTTTCAGGGTTTTGCTGTGTGGGTCATACAGGTGTGCATTGCTATGACTGGTTTGTGGATATATTTTTAATCAAGGATTTACCAGCATTCTCTATGCATAAAAGAATATAAATGCTACCCCTCCAAATTAGACTTGGCTTTGTGATATAAGTACATTTACTTTCTTTTAAAAAATTATGTTTACTTATTTTGATTTTACATGTATTAGCTTTTCTACTTTGAGCATGTGCCAACTGTGTTGGCCATGTATCTTGCCAAAATAACTTGAGAAAACACAAAGGAAGAGTGGTGGTTTGATTCAGGTGTCTCCATAAACTTGTGTTCTGAATGCTTGATCCCCAGCTGATGGCAGTTTCGGAATTGGAGCCTTGTTGGAGATGTGTTGTTGGGGGCAGGCTTATGGGGGTTTTAGCCGGCTTCCCCTTGCCAGCGTTCGGCACATTTTCTGCTGCTGTTGTCCACCTGATGTTGGCCAGGAAGTGATGTCTATCCTCTCTGCTCATGTCCTCCTTTTCCCTGCTGCCATGGAGTTCCCCTTCAAGTTTGTAAGCTAAAATTAACCAATTCCTCCACAAGTTGTTTTAGTTGGGTTCTTTAATGTGTAGCAATGAGGAGGTTAACTACAACAGATAAATTGGTACTGAGGTTTGGGATCAGTCACTGCCCACAGAACCCCAATTCTGCGGCTTTGGTCATTTGGAACTGATTTGCAGTAGGATTTGAAATCTTGGCTTAAGAGACACTTTGCAGTGCTCTAAGTACAGCTTGATGGACCATTCTGCTCAGAATTGAAAGACCTGAATGCAGTGAGAACTATGGACTGGGAGGTTTGGCTTATGAGGGTGAGAAAGAACTTTGTTGGGACTGGTCTAGAAGCAGTTGTTTGAGAGGCTTGCTGCGTTCTGCCTGCCTGTGTCCTGAGAATTTGTGCAGGGTTGCTTTTTGTAAAAATGGACTGGTATGAGCAGATGGAGATGGCACAGAAAGGAATGAAATCTTCGGGCCAAACTGCTGCCTGTTCAGATGCAATTGTTTGAGAGATTACAACCATTGAGATTGGTCTAGGTGATCTGCATTGAGATAGCAGGAAGAATGCAGACTCTTTTGAAGTAAGGACCATGAATACTGAAGGAGGTTTCTTGCTCTTCAAAGTTGGCTTTATTGCTCCCCTGGATTAACATATTGGTAGCCCACCTGGTATTAAGGAGTATAACACATGCTGGAAAGAGAGGGTGATTGGATGTGCAACTCGGTTTTGTTTTTTGGAAACAGCCATGGGCAGTGTGAAGTGGGCTTGCTGGATTACCTGTGCGGAGGCCCAATTGAACCACGAGGATGAACCGTGGGTTGCAGTAGAGACTCAGTGGAGATGCCAAGATTATGGGATAGCTACCAAGGAGAGCTCCCGGCATGGGATGAAGTTTTCCAGGACTGTGAGTAGCCTAGTTGGAGGGGCAGAACTGGAACTCCAAGAGATGGTATGATGTTTGCCCTATTTGTTTTAAATCTTGTATTGATTCAGTTTGTCTTTGCTATGACCATTGCCATCTTATGCAGTGTGAATTTTTATTTATTTTTATTTATTTATTTTTGGTAGGGGTATTATGGCTCAGTTAAAAGATGTTGATGGGGATGTTTGAACAGCATTGGGATTGATTAAAAACTGGGGATTTTTCAAGATGAACTGAATGCACTGCATTTATATTATGTATGGTCATCAGTTTATGGGGGAGTTGGGTGTAATGTGGTAGTTTGATCCAGATGTCTTCCATAAACTTGCGTGTTTTGAATGCTTGATCCCCATCTGATGGCAATTTTGGAATTGGAACCTTTTTGGAGATTGGCTTATGAGTGTTGTAGTCAGCTTCCCCTTGCCAGTGTTTGGCACCCCTTTCTGTTGCTGGTTGCCATCTGCTGTGATGGAGGTGATGTCTACACTCTGCTCATACCATCATTTTCCCTGCCATTATGGAGTTTCTCCACAAGTCTGTAAGCTAAAATAACCCCTTTTATCCACAAGCTGCTTTTTGGTTGGTTTCTTTGTGCCAGCAACAAGATAGTTGACTACAACAGGAAGCATTTATTTTGGTTCATAGTTTCAGAGGTTTCAGTCCATGGTTACTTGGCTCAGTGTTTTGGGGCCTGAGATGAGGCATAGCATTGTGGTATGGAGCAGGTAGGTGGTGCAAAGCTTCTGGCTGGGAAACAAAAAGCACAAAAGCACGCCTGGGACAAAATATACCCTTCAATGATTAAGCCTTAAAGTCCCCCTTCTTCAACTAGTCTTATCTTACTGTTTCTACCATCTCCCCATAGCCAGTTCACTTGTAAATTCATTAATGGATTAATTCACTCATAAGATCAGAATCCTAATGAATCAATCATCTCCCAAGGGGCCCCATGTCTCATAACTATTGCAGTTGGTATCAGTTATAGGCACATACACAGAGACAGACATGCCTGTTGGCTTTTGATATTGACACAGTTTATTTTAAGTCAGGTGTAAAATTTGTATTTTTACGTATATGTAACCAATGAAAATTACTTTATTATTATATTTTATTATTTTATTATATTTTTAAATATGAGACCATTTTGTATGTTTTTTGGTAATAATTTTATATTGAAAGTTAATCTTTATGATATAGAAATTATACAGATTAGTGATTTACTATAATGAGTAATGGCCATAAAAATGACTGTTCCAGGGCTGAAGAGGTGGCTAAGTGGTTAAGGCTTTTGCCTGCAAAGCCTAATGACCTGGGTTTAATTTCTCAGTACCTATGTATAGCCAAATGCACAATGCACAAAGTGGTGCATGTATCTGGAGTTTGTTTGCAGTGGCAGGAGGCCCTGGTATACCTATTTTCTCTCTCTCTCTCTCTCTCTCTCTCTCTCTCTCTCTCTCTCTCTCTCCTTGCTAATAAATATTTTAAAAATTACTGTTCTATAGCCTTATGGTTTCAAAATGGTAACTTTAAGTATGTTTACTCTTACTTGAAAATATTTCCACCCTTCACAAATTAGAGAAAATCCATATTCATAGATAGTTAATTTAACAAATAATTACTGAGATCCTGGTATAGGTGAAGAAGTACTCCACAGATTTCTGAGTAACTTGTATGGGTGTGTGATAGAGCGAGCAAAAAAGTACTTCAAAAATGCTATTTTTTGATACAACCCTTATTTTTTGGTGGTTTGGTTGTTAATCATAGGAAACAATAACTAGGTTTTGTTTTTTTCTGATGTAATAATGGAAGCCAGAGCAGTCACATTTTTAAAATAGCCTGAACTAAGTTCAGGTTATTGAGCTTACTTTAACAAAGTTTTATGTACTCTTTAGTGTGTAAGTTGTACCGGTATAATATTTAGAATGATGTGTTAATAATTCTGTTAAGGCAAAATCCAAAACATTAATGTTGCTAATATTATTTTTGCTCATAAAGAATAGAAAATATTTCATGAAGGTGGTCCATTAAAGTGAAAAACAGTTAAAATGGTGTTTTTTTCTTCTTCTTTTTTTTTTTTTGTTCTCATGTAGGCTAATTAAAAATAGAGTTTAGCTGTACATCTTGGCATATGCCTGTCTTCCCTGCTAGCTATCTGAGACTGAAGTTCAAAGCCGTCGTGGGCTGTAACAAGCTCCAGCTGTCTTGGGCTTCATGGTAGGATTCTGTCTACAAAAACAAAATTTAAAAATCTATCTTTTAATAGCACAGTTTTCTTTTGCTATACTTGTTAGGGTAACTACTTTGAAGACTTTTAAGTTTTGTTTAAATTTGTAAACAGTGGGGAAAATGTACAAAGGCCTTTTTTTCCATTGTATCCTAAGTTGGTTACTAATTTTGACTTTCTCAGGGCATGTGCCTAATGGTGCTATGTGGTTTTTTGAAATAGTTACCAGCAAACAGACAGAGAAGGAGAGAGACAGAGACAGAGAAAGGTCACGAATGTGCCTCTTTGTGCGTCTGGCTTTATGTGGGTACTGGGGAATTGAATTTAGGCTGTCAGCTCTTCTAAACAAGCACCTTAACCGCTGAGCCATCTCTCCAGCCTAGGTGCTCTATTTTTCACTGGTGATTAATACTTGCTTGTTAATATATATGCTAATGTTAACTAATATAAAAAAAGTTTGGTAAAAATGGTTATATTTGTGACAAATTGCCAACAAATGAAACAGACATTTTTCTTTTTTGTTAATATCTATATCTTAGCATTATTTTTAAAAAGGGATAAGAGGAAAATGGAAATGCTAAATATTATTGTCAAAAGATGAAGAAATTGGGGTATTATTATTATAATACTGTAGCATTTGCTTAAGAAAAAAACTCATTTTGAGGCCAAATGTCCCTTCCTCCCAGTCTTTCTTACTGCCCTCTGACTGACTTAAGGTGATTCTCTTCTGCTGACTGACTCCTTGCTCCAGAGGGATCTTTATCACTCCCCCACACACGTAGTTTCTCCCCCATATTTTGTATTGTTCAATTCAATGGAGTGGTGGGGCCAGGAAATACACTAAATTAGTAAATTACTAAATTAGTAGAGTCAGAGTAATCATGACCCAGAGACAGAAGAAGAAAAACAAGCATTTTGACATAATAAAAAAAAATCACACATTTTGAATAGTGAAGGCATATCGCATTTGCAGCATTTATGTGATCATAATCTCGAAGCGTTGAGAGTTTCTGGTTTTTCAAGGTAGGGTCTTTCTCTAGCTCAGGCTGACCTGGAATTCATTATGTAGTCTCAGGGTGGCCTTGAACTCATGGAGATCCTCCTACCTCTGCCTCCAAAGGCATGTGCCACCAGGCCCAGCTGAGGCTTTTTAATTACATGTGAACTGTACTAATTTGTTAGTGAAAATGGACAGAAAAACAATATAGCCTTTAAAGGTTGTCTTTTAGACAAACCAAAAATATAAAATTATAGTATTTATATTCAAAGAGCATACTTATTTCTTTTGTAATCACCTTTTATTAAAAACTTTAATATGTAAACATACAGTAAGTTAATTGTGTTCCCATTTATCTTTTTTGATCCCCTCTCCCAGGCTTCCCCATTCCATGAGGACCTCATCTTGCAAAGTACTCCCTTCTCTGTCTGGTCTAGCTTTCGTCCTCCTCATCCTCCATGTCAGAGTGGTGACGGGCTCAGAACTGTGTAGGGTTATTGTTAACCACCGTAGGTCCTGAAAGCACCCTTAGGTTCATGGCTCGTGCTGGGGAGACAGAGCCTCACAGTATGCCTACACACCCTGTGGCTCTTACATTCCTTTTGTCCCTTCTTCCAGAATGTTCCTGGAGCCTAGGAGGGCATGTTAGAAATCTCTAGTGTTGAACTCTCCCAGCCTTTTGTTTTCTACTTTGATGAGTTTGAGTCTCCTCAGTGCCTGTCACCAGGTCCAAAGAGGTAGTTCTCTGGGTAGCAGTAAGAGCTGAACTCATATTCTCTGCAACGCTCCCTGAGCCCGGGCGGGTATGGTACAGATGACTCCAGTGGTAAGCCTGGGCTTTCTTGTGCCATTTTTTTTCTTTTCTTTTTTTTTTTTTTTAACTTTTTGTTGATAGCTTCCATATATTCTCTTGTCATTTTGATGTGTTTGGGTCTTCTTTGTATTTGCTACCATCTGTAAAAAGAAGGTTCTTTTTTTATTTTTGGTTTTTTGAGGTAGAGACTCGCTCTAGCCTAGCCCAAGCTGACCTAGAATTCACTATGTAGTCTCAGGGTGGCCTCGAACTCATGGCACCTCTGCCTCCCAAGGGCTGGTATTAAAGGAGTGTGCCACCATGCCCAGCTAAAAGAAGGCTCTTTAAGCAAACATGAGCTCAGGATTAATTGAAGGATTTACACATACATACTTAGAAGGCTATTTGATGGACATAATGTTTCTGTTTCACTGAAGGACTCCAGACCTTCCCAAATGTACTTATTTCTTTTTTTTTTAATATTATCCATAATGAGTTACATTATTTAGTGGGCAAACCATGCGTTGTTATCCCGAATTCCCCACTCCCCCCCCCATCCCTGATCAGTTGTATATCCTCCTTCGTGGGCTGTCTGTATTAGTCCTTGTGGCAAGGGATCCTGTATATCTTAGTACTCATCTCGGTCTTCCTTACCCAAGTGTGTTGTTACTGACGGGTGCTATGCCTCCGGACCGTCTCCCCCACCACGGCTCTCTCAATCTTTCCGCCCCCTCTTCCTCTCAGTTCCCTGAGTCGTGGTGGGTGAGTAATAAGGCTGCTTTAATGTTGTGAGCTTAGAGGTCCTTGTGTCGAAAATCCCTGGTTTCTGTCTCAATGGCCTATCCTGTGTTGATTGAATGACTGTGGTTATAGGTCCCTTGTTCATCATTCATTGTCTGCTGAGTTCCCTATGGATCCTCCCTGATATGACTGTGGTG
>PVHP010042994.1:0-14701 GCA_004024765.1 Zapus hudsonius
ATGGTGGATTGGTAGGGTTAGATGGGCCACAGCTCTCTCGTTGTATCCTGAAAAACACAAACACATTTGTCTTATCCTGAGTTGGTTGAATGGCTGTGGGTATGGGTCCCTTGTTCATCCCGTCCTTCTCTGCAGGGTTCCATATGGATCCTCCACAATATGACTGTGGTGGCTCATCTCTTGCCATGGTCTCATCTTTGATTGGAAATGGGGATTTAGGGCAAGATGCACTGGATCCCATACTCTTGGGCTCCCACGAAAAGATGCACTATGCGAATGTCTGATAGGGAGGCTACTAAAAATAGAAACTAGGCAATCCAGAATGGTCTATATGTGTTAACCTATACTGTTCTAACTCTCCAATGGAGATTGTATTTGTATTTTCCAGGATATAGCAAATGAGCTGTGGCCCATATAACTCTACCACCCGACAGCAGGCCAAAAGATGGTTATCTTTTTTTAAAAAAAATCCTCTTTATATAATTTCTGTCTCTAAATCTTCAGGTTACCAAAAGCAATTTAAATTTGGTTACTTTTTCTTAGCATCCTGCTGCTTTACTATAAAAATTCAGAGCTCCACAGTCAAAGTGGTCCTTTCCAAGGGTCAGGAAAAGGCCCTGGGAGTTTTGTAGCCACAACTTTGGATTACAACTCTTAAGAGGTACCTCTTCATTCTCTATGATCCCCCAAACCAGGGTCAAACCTTACTGTTGCTATATCTTCGAACCTTTCAAAATCTCTAACATTGAAAGCAATATCTGAAATTTCATAGGAATTCTAGTTGAAAATAGACTAAGCAAGAGAGAGAGGTCTCTAAGAGCAAATACCACTACATGTAGCCCCCAGCCTCCAAAGTGAACCTCAACAATAATACGGTTTTGCATGCCTATGCATGTGTGTTTGTGTGTCTGTGTGTCTATATATGTGTGGACAGACACACATGTGTGTGCAGGTGCTCATGTGTGCATGAGCCTAAGGGTGCCAGAAGTCCATGTTGGGTGTCTTCCTCAACCTCTCTTCACTGTCTTCTTTGAAACTAAAGCTCACTCCTTGGGCTAGACTATCTAGCCTGTGAGCCCCAACCATCTCCTCTCTCCATCTCCCTGCTCTGGGGTTACAGACATGCACCACCTTGCTCAGCTTTACAGGGGCAGTAGAGAACTCAAGACCCCACGCTTGCCCAGCAAGTACATTCCAGCCCCCAAGCAGTTTTTCTTTACATATAAACAGGCTCCTATTTTCATTTTCACACCAGAGGTCTTTTGTCAAGTGCAATATTATGAAAAGTGACTTCTCTTTCCTAAGAAAGTCAAGAGGTGTACTGGCCATTCACTCCCTCTTTGGCCCAAAGCACTTCACCTCCAGGAATATGACTGGTTCTGTTCTTAGCACAGCTTGAAAACCAATATAATAGCCCTGATAAAGACAACAATACAGGTGGGAAAAAGCTTCACATGACTTTTCAGTGTGCAAGTGCTTTATCATAGAATAATCTACCAAGCAAGGCTATAAAACATTTGTCACCATCGGGTGAACAACCACGTTTCTAAGGAGGAGAGTTCTGACTTCCTGAAGTCCCAGGAGGACTGTACACGGTGAGTTTGGAGGCACACTCTTGCCAGGTGATACCTCAGGTCTTAGGGAAAAAACTACCTGAGGAGACATTTGCATTCCCCATGTCATGGATTATTGTTCATTGCTGTTAGGTATTAGAAACATGGAAGAGAGTTCAGATTTTGGAAGTTGAGTCTCTTTTGTATGTATATGAAACTCTAAAGACAAAAAAAATCCACATCTTTAAGAAAAGGCTTAAATCAAAGACGATACACAAAAATGTAAAATATTCAGAGAAAATACCTTCTACATACATGCCCTAAAAATCATCAATCTTTGTTCTCACTGAACCTTGAGTTTTACTCCCTTGAATTCCAAGTGTTTGCAAACACTTCCTAATATAACAGAAAGAAATCTCAAAATATCTGTTTTGCTCCAGCTGTTCTGTGTATTCAATAATTTGACTTTATTTTAAGAAATGTGCTACACATGATTCACATTGTATGATTTATTATATTTACATATATGTACAAAAGATCAATTTCTTACTTGTATCATTTGTTAAGCTGTTTGATTCTTCTTTGGTGATCATAATCTCCAATTATCCATTTGCTCATCCAGTGAAAATATATTCAGTGTCTTACTTCCAGAAGCTGTGCAAAAACCTCGGATACAGAAAGAAGATTAGAATTTGTTTTTAAAAGAAATAGATAGTGCATGCTGGCTTACTCAGATCTGGAGCCTTCTGGTGTAATTATGTATAGAATACATATGTTTTATTCCATCATGCCACCAACAAGGCCAGAAGAATGAACATTCCATTTGGTGAGCATGATTTCCAAGAATGCCAAAAATAAACTCTATATTTAATTTCATAACTTATTATTTTCCCCTTTATGTGTGTTGTTAAATATCTACGAGTAAAGTTACTTGTCTTAGATTAACTTCCTACCGCAAATACATACGTGTCTGATCGTGACTTATTTAGAAATGATCCATACTAGGCTCATGCACTATAAATTCCGACTAGAAAAATAAAACTCTGTAGCCTCTCACAAAATAAACTGATTGCGTTGTTAGTGAGTCCCTGAAGCACTAGCTAAGAAATACTTGGTATAGTCAAATGACTCCCAAAGAAGAACTGGAAATGATTTATTCGGGGATCATACTTGCCCTCTTATTTGGGGGCCCCAGATCCTACTGGTTTGCCGTCGCTGATTACACTTTGGAGATCTGATCATCACAGCCTTTAATCCATTGATGCCTCACCTTTATCTGACCTTTATTTGAAACATACTTGAGTTTCAATGAAGTCTTTCATACACAGGACTCACAGGTCCTCCTTCACAACCTTCTAAACTACCCTGGGTAGAAAGTGAACCAAAGGAGAGGAGCCTTATCCATCTATTTTGAAAATGCCTGGTCTAGGGAGAATGCCCACTTTCTGTTTGTTTGACTCCACAGTCCCTGCCCTTACTTTCATCCAGCTCGACTTCATATGTTTTATGATCCAGCCAAGTGCAGCCTGTCATGGTTACCAGTGACTGCTATTATTAAATATACAAAATCATTTTACCAGGTGATAAAGGAAGCTACAGTGTCTAAAAATTTCATATATCTAACGTGTTGTATAAACAGCCTAAATCCCTATACATTTTATAACTTCAGCAGTCTAAAGGTTAAAGCCTGTCAGTTGAATTTCACGAATTCCAGGAAGAAATGGGGAAGTAGCACCAACTCTTCATTGTACACCAGTGATCAAACATCTCCTCATTACACTTCAATATTGTTGCCTGTAAAGGTCACCATTGCTGAACATAATCACACAAAATCAAAACTGCAAACTTTATATATCATAGAAGTAGTAAATAGCTCCGAGGTTTATTTTCTGGTGCCTGAACAACATTCTGAACCCATTTATAAATTTCTGGGAACTGTGGCATGAACCAAACATATTTCCGGTGCCTAACAACAGCATCAATTAAATCAATTTCCTGTAAAGGCTTTTTTTCCCCAGTCATTTTATGTGGAAATATAACTCTTCTATAAACAGAACAGAATTATTTTTTCATTTGTCTTTTTCAAAATGAATTTTCTTTCTCTTCCTCTAAGAATGAATTTGATAACCCTTTGTAAATCACCTTCAGGAGAGAATATCCAAAAACTCGACTCAAAGGGAAGTTCTGAAGTTCATTTAGTAAAGCACTACATGCCCAATAAATCATACATGTTCTGCCTTCCCCCTTCATTGGTTTTGCTGTGCTTTACTTGGGCAGCCTGCCACCATGGAAGAGTCATGGACCCAAAGCAGAAGCCTAGCCTCATTCACACCACCGTCAGCTTTGGCCAGTTAGAGCTCCAGACAAAACAACTGCACTCTTCATCCTGCCTTCATTCTCTGCTCAGCAACCACAATCATCTCTTGTGGATGCATTTCATGGTGTTTCATTTCCCCAGAAAGGTTTAAAGTCCTCCAGCAGCGGCTTCTGGTTACACCTAAAACACAATTCAGACTGTTCACCATAGTATACAAATCTCTGAATAAAACTGACCCGTTTCTACCATTCTGTTCTCAACTCCTACCATTCCTTGTCCCTGCTCAGCCCCTGACACTGAACTCATTTGTGTTGAAAACATCAAGGTCATTAGTACCCTCAGAGCTGTGCTCTGACACATTGCCTGGTACAACCCATCCTGTCCCCATGATGTGACCATCTGCTTTTCCTTGCCATCTCCTCCAGAACGCTGTGTCCTCAGGAAACTTTCCATCCACCCCTAATCAGTGACTTGCACCTACAGTGTCTTTCTGCCCCATCTCCTTACATTATTTCTGTCATGGAACTTGCATTTCAGAATAGTGCTCTTAGAGTGGTTTCTAGCTCCTTTTCTGTCTCCACCTCCATTACAAAGGAGGATGTGTCAGGAGCAGGTATGGATGCCATGCAGTGGAAATCACTAGGGATATGTAGGTAATTAAATGTATGGTCATTGCAACTTTATCCACAACAGCCAACATGTAAAAGCATTCCAGATATCCATCAAGAGATAAGGGAGGGGCTGGAGAGATTGCTCAGTGGTTAAAGGTGCTCGTTTGCAAAGTCAGATGGCCCAAGTTCAATTCCCTAGTACCCACAGAAAATCAGGTGCACAGAGTGGTGCATGTAGCTGAAGTTTGTTTGTAGGAGGCCTTGGTGGGCTCATGCTCATATTCATTTTCTCTCTTTCTCTCTTTCAAATAAATACATAAAAATTAAAACGAGATGAGTGAATAGACACATGTGGTATATACAAAGGATATTATGTGATATTAAGAAAAAAGTCATCCTATCACATGCAGTAAACATGGATGAACCTTGAAGACACATGCGAAGTGAAATGAACCAACCACAGATGAACCAATGCCCAT
Source organism: Zapus hudsonius (assembly GCA_004024765.1). Lineage (NCBI taxonomy): Eukaryota > Metazoa > Chordata > Mammalia > Rodentia > Dipodidae > Zapus > Zapus hudsonius. The sequence continues at coordinate 4,961 of PVHP010042994.1, forward strand.
GATTGTACTTCTAAGAAGTATCTGAAGCAGTCAAAACCAGAGGAACCTAAAGTAGCAAAAAGCCTGCTAAGAACTGAAAAGAGGGCAGGAGCAGAGTGTGTCATTGACACAGAATTTTCAGTTTTGTGAGATGAATAAGATCCGACATTCTGAAACACAATAATGTAAATATATTTCACACAAGTGAACTGTACCATTAAAAGCATGAAGGTGGGAATATGATGTTATGGACCTTTTACCACAATAAAAGCCAGCAACAGGGGATGAAGAGATGGTTCCTCAGGTAAGTGTACTTCCTGCATAAACACGTGGGGTGGGAGGCTTAAACCCCCCTGAGCTTGATTTCCACAGCACCCATGTCAAGAGCTGAGCGGGCCTTCATGCCCGTCATACGCCAGTCTCGTGGGGAGCAGAGATGAGCTCTCTGGTAAGCTGTGGCATCAGGGAGAGATTTGTCTCAAGGAAAAATTAGGTAGATAAGTGATGGAGGGGGACATCCAACTTTCTCCTCCTGCCTCCCCAGGCACAAGGACAGGATGCCCCATTGGCACATGCCTGTGTGTGTGTGTGTGTGCAGCACATACGCATATCACATACTAAACACATGCAATTAAAAAACAGCAATAAATCAGAGAAGAGTATTCTAGTCTTATTTTCTATAATGTGTTGTGGAAATAAGGATATTTCATGGTTAATTTGCTGAACTGTTCTTATTGATAAGATCAGGGAAATTAAAGAGTAGCAGTCACTAAAAGCTCTTGGTCAAAGAAAATTATCAAATAAAAATTCCAAGAAAACAAAAGATAAAATTGACTCCCACATTAAAATGCTCTTTCCCATGGCACTATCCACTAGTTCAAGTATATCATTAATGTATGTATGTTCTGACATGTGCTCACCACACTGTTCACGAAAGAAAAAAGAATAATTATCCAGAGATTTCAAGCATGACCATGTTATAATTGTGATGTTAAATAATTTCATTTGGGGTCTCACTGACCTCACTCACTTAATAATTTATTCCCAAATATTCTCAAAAATGAGTTTAGAAAATACTTTGGGGGAAAAAAATCAACTAATAATCCTATGTTCAAAATTAATGTATTCCTTTGATTTTAATATCAGATTCCATGATCACTTAAGAGAAGTTTTAAAAAATCTTTTTTCTTAGTACAGCCCAGTTTTCACTTCATTTTTCTTTGATTGTGTGTGTGTGTGTGTGTGTGTGTGTGTGTGTGTGTGTGTGCTCAAGTGCAGGCCCATTTGTTGTCTAACTTTTCTCTGGATATGTACCTACCTGTGTATGGATCACTTCATTTTAAAGAACCTTGTTTCCCTTATGTTTTTCATCATCTATTCACCTCACACAGTCAGACCCAAACTCCTTGTAAGACAAGAATTTCCCCGAGCTGTGGGACGGGCACATTCCTCACATGTGGCTCTCCGCGTCTGTGTTCCCGGCTTTCTGTGTGGCTTTGAGAAGAGTCACACATGCTTCTTGCAACTTTTGACCTCTTCCTGCAGTGGGTCTGTTTTAACCAATGACTTAGTGCTGAGACAAGGCCTTCCCCCACTGCTGGTGAACATGACTGTATACAGTCACACAGTTTTATGTTTCTACTTTTATTTATGTTTATCTGGGGAATTTGCAAAATGCCTTTTGATTTGCCATGAGAGGAGGGTCTCTTATATTACATATAATGGGACCACAGGCTGCATGGACTTCCTGATCCTTTTGTTCATTTTGCCCATTTTATTATGCCCACTGGTAGCCAATAAATATGTCAACATGCTCTCATGTGAAACTTGTCCGGCTTGTGAAGCATGAATCCCCATCACTGGAGAGAACTCTGAAAACAAATTTATCCCTGAAAAGAAATGAATGATAGGTTAAAGTATTTAAATCAGCTAGGAAATAGTAGCAACAATTTTCTTAAATGGCCATATTTAAACAAAGAATACTCTTTTTCTGCTTTAGAATTATTAAGAAATCTCAATGTAAGTGAAATCTGTAAAGCCAGTGCTGGAGCTCCATGGAAAAGAGGCTTGGACTAATCTCCCTGAGTCCAGAGCCCTGTCTTGTTTAAACACTGGAAGAGAATGACAAAGGAACATCAGTAATTGCTCTCACACTACACTATCCAATACAATGGACACTAGTTCCGTATTCAAATGTAAATGTAATTAAGTTACATTAGGTGAATTTCAAGCTTTCACCCTGTGGCTGGTGGCTACCATGCTGGACTGTGTGGAGAATATTTCTTTCAATGCGGAAAGCTCAGTTGGATAGCAGTACTCAAAAGCACCATGTGTAGACAACTGCCATCATTTTTAGTTTTGGAAATGCGCTCCACAGTCAAATTGCTAAATGCCACTTGTCTCAACCTGCACCTGTCCAATCTTACAAAGAATTTTAAGAAATCTCTAATTTGAGGTAAATAACTAGTGAGAAGCTGCCTTGTGAAATATAAGAGCCTCTTTCATGGCTTAAGGATTCAAAAACATCTTTTAGAAAATACCTAATAATCCCTTTTAGACAATTGTTGCACACTCTTGTCTTTGTTTTTCTGAATTTCAATGAATTTAGGTAGCAAGCAATAAACTTGTTTCCCTATTAAAAATTCAGATCTCTAAAGAACACTAAGATTTCCAGGATTGAGAAGCTAAAAGCATGCACCATTTAATTATTGGTGTGTCTTAATTATTTGAATGTTAGCTCCCTTTCTTAACCAGAAAACCACTTTTTAAGCAATAATCCACCCTCTTTATTAAGTCCAGAATGGCTAGATTGCTTTCATATGGGAAGTAAGTGGATGTTTATCAATCCAAAATAAAATGATGAGGGATTAGTAATTAGGTAGGAGTATATTTTTAGTACAGGAGCATTAGAAAAAATCAAAAGAGAAATAAGATTTGTCTGACCATATACCAAAAATGATGCCTATTCATCACCCAAGGAAGCCGATTTCTCCCCACACATACTTGCAGCCAACCATGACCACCCAACTTTCTGCTATTCCTCCTTCTACTCTAAGCTTACCCAGCAACACATTGCCAATTAGCCTTCACTTCTGACTTGTCAGGGGAGTGTCATGGGATATGTCTAATTCATACCTATGTGTCCATCAGCTAGTACATTGTCTTTGGGGCATGGTATTGGCTCTCCTTAAATGTTTTTATTTTCATTTTTTTTTTTAGATTTACATGAAAATGTTTGCCACTGTTCCTAAAGGAATAAATACTAAAACACACAGAGACCTGTAATATTCTTCCAAAATATAAAATTTTCTTAGGTGGGTGTCTAAAAAATAAAATGATAGGGGCAGGAGAAATTGCTCGGAGGTTAAGACACTTGCCTGCAAAGCCTAAGGACCCAAGTTCGATTCCCCAGTATACACATAAAGCCAGAGATGCACAAAGTGGTGCATGCATCTGGAATTCATTTGCAACATCTGAAGGCTCTAGTATGTCCATTTTCCTTATCTTTCTTCTGTCTATCTCTCTTTGCGTACAAGTAAAAATATTAAAATAAAATAAAATGTTAAAGAATAAGTATACTCACACACATAGTCACACATGCTCACATACACACACTTTTTTTATCATATATATAGTTAGTATTTAACAACTATTAACAAAAAATAATTGTCCATTTTGAAATTTCAGTGTCTGATTCTTTTCCATGGAAGTAGTTCCTCCTTTATTTTCTAAAAAGAATACTAGGTTAGTTGTACATCAACAACAAAATTAAAATTTAGATGCCACCTGCCAGCATTTTCACTCTGCAACTCGAAAACTCAAGAGAGATGGAGGACTCAAGACTAATAAGATTATCTATCACCAGCCCTCTGTATTTTTTTGTATATATGTATCTAAATCTGAGCTTTTCTTCACTGAGCAGAAGATTGTAATCATCGCTAAAGTCTCAGGTTTTTGCTTCTCTGCACAAAAATGAAACCAGTGGTGTGTAGCTGAATGCATTCCAGAGAGCAATAGCATATCATTAGCATATCAGTGACAGCAACAAAAAATACACGAAAACAAAAACACTGCATACAAATGAAGAAACGGAAGGATTTTTCTCCAAAGGAAAAAAATTTTTCCTTGGTACTTTTAAAATGGGTCTTTAATTATCAGTTATCATATGACAGAGCTTAAGTTTTCAAATCTGAAAATCTTAGGAAATAAAACAGGAAACTAGCAACTGAGAAGTGTACACATCACCCCTACATGTCACACTATGTTCCTGAACACATCATAGACTCCTAGAACTCCAGACTTTATACTGCCTGACTGAAGCGAAAACTGGTTTTGTTTCCTTTTGGTAAACAATAAGAAAGGAGCCTTCCAAGAAACTTACAGAAGTAGCATTTATAAGCAACTTCCTGTGACAGGCCTATGAAATATTAACGTACACACACACACACAAACACACACACACACACCTCTATATGTGTGGGGGGGTGAGACAACAAAAGAAGCATCCAAGCCCAATAGCAATTATTTCTTGCGCTATAATAGGCTGAGACAGATATATTCTTTGTCAACAGGGACGTGCTGTCCACATGGTCATTCACTTATTCTTTCCATCTTTCCAAGTTGGAATAGTCGTTCATATTGTGCCTCCCTAGAGGAGTCTGTCACCATCTGTGTCCAGTACACAGATGGATAAAGAGCAAGGAGGAACCCACGTAGGAGGCCTTTTCTCCAGGGAAGGAGAAATCACTCACATTCCATTGGTTCAAATGAAGTCCATGCCCACACCTAACTACAGACAGACAGGCTGGGAGATGTGTCCAGGAAGGAGACAGACTTTGAGGAAGAGCTAGCCACACATACTATACGAGGATGCGCCATGCCTTTTCTGTAGGACAATTTCATTCTAGCATTTTCTTCAGCATTGGAAGTCGTACTTTGATCAAGGGAAGATAGCCCACATCCAGTGTGCATCTGGCTGTTCACAGCTTCTTTGGAACAATGACAAGTCCTGATGCCCTGCTGTGGTTTGGTCTCCCCAGAAGAATTCTAAATGTTATGCATTCTGTTTAACTGATGTGTGTGTGTCTGTGTTTAGTGGATGAAAAGAAAAATCCTATTTCATTCATGAACCATCGTGTTTTTTAAATTTTACCTCACACAGGATTTCTTTTATGAATTACATCAAAGATTTGTCTCTACCTCTGACAAATAAAGACTGGAAAAATATTGATTGTGCCATATAAAAGCTAAAGAATTCCTATCTCCAAACGGCATAAGTAGTTTATGACCAGCCTTTTACCTTAAACTAAAAATTAGAAATATTTTCTAAGAGTGAGCATGACCCATTTTAATCAACATACAAAAAAAAATTTTTTATGAAGTCAGGGTGCTTGTATTCTGGTACATCCCCCTTCAGTTAATTAGATTTTATTTCTGAATCTATGGTGTATGCTCTAAAAATTCTAAACTATTCATAAAATATATTTGAAGAATAGATTGAGGTATCATTATGTATAACAGTCAAGATGCCAAACTGGCTAGATTATAAACGTGCTGATACAGTAGCTTTTCTTACCACTCCTGGAGTGGTAAGAAAACTCAAGTTTCTAATTTATGTGCAAATTGAATTTGCCTAATGCTTATAGTAAGCTTTCTCTTCTCTCTCTCTCTCTCTCTCTCTCTCTCAGCAGTCTTCTAAACAGTGTGCTTTAAAGCACTTTTCCCTGAACCTTACAAGAAGATGATTTACCAAGTAGATTTTTTTTGCCTCAGATGCCCCATTTGAGACTTGAACGACTTCCTCTTATCATAAACTAAATATGCATTGGAAAGAAAGCTCCCTCTGTCCTGACCAGATTTAACTCAACTGAGAAAAATACAGATTGCTGTTTTGGCTTATGTTGATATCACAGAAATCAACAGGATTCCAGGCTCAGTATTAGTTCTGACACTCAGTGTTAATGATCTGCTAAATGACATCCATTTATATTCTCAAATAGGAATGCAAAATTCTTTGGGGGGGGGTGATTTTCTACTTTCATTATACCTTCCCTTCACTTTTTCTAATTTATTATTATTATTATTATTATTATTATTATTATTATTATTAGAAAAGCCATGTTTTTAATGATAGCCATTTGCAATAACTGAGGCGTACCCTCAACCCAGTTTTCGTTCAGTTCATATAAAAGAAGATTACAGTTCCAAAGGTTTTGTAGTTTAGATTCATCGATAAAGCATTTGTTGAGATGTCAGGAGTGATAGGGGTATGCAGTTTTTCTAATTTAGTTTTTTTTTTTTTTTGAGACAAAGTCTCACACGTAGTCCGGTTTACCTCAACCTTGCAATTCTCTTCATTTAGTCTCCCAAATGCTAGTATTACAGGCTTGACCACTATGCTCAGGTCTATGATTATACTCTCATAGGTACTGGGACTCAAAGACAAAGAAAATGGTCAGTATTCCAGAGGAATGCACAGCCCAGCACATATGATGAGATTATAAACAAATCACTCTTGTAGCAAGATCTCCTAGCCTCCCAATGTCCTCAAAATACTGCCAAATATAATAGTCATTGGTGGGATATTTGAAAAGATGAAAAGCCTCAAAACATGTCAGAAATCATTTCCAAAGTGTCACTCCTTCTGAATAACAATTTTTGCAGGACTGTAGGCAAAATTTAATTCTCTCTATTTGCTTGGCAACCATTACATACTGTTGGTGTTTAAATAGACTGCCCTGACCATATTCTCTTACATATTCACTAGGAAATGTTAGCAGAAATTCCAGTAAACATGGAAGTCTTTGGGGGGCCTGGACCACCTACCTACCAGAGAAACTTGTCTTACTGATGCACATGAAAATACATGTCCATTATGTTTGTAAATGTGGTGCTTGTCTGGGATCACTGTCTCTCTTGTTTTAATACAGCATTCACAGTTCTCTATTCCTAGATCTTTGCTTCCTTATTATCTTTGTTCAGGCAAGCCTTAATGGGCCATATTAAAGAGGCAAAACAGCTCTCAGAAAAGCAAATACCTTCCCCAACTGATCATTTAGACACTTCCTCTTCAAATACTTATACACAATTCTACTTTTTTGATGAGAGTCTCCTCATCAACGATCTAGTTCATATGAAATTCCTGATCCTCTAGATAGATCGTTAGCCAAGGGTCCCTAATCAGTGTCCACACCGATTACATACCTTTCATTCATTATCTTATTCTAGAAAAAGATGACTGGAAGTACATTTTAAAAAACTTTTTTATTAATAGCTTCCATAATTATAGACCATAAACCATTATGGTTTCCTCCCCCAACCCCTCCCATATCTTCCCCCTCTCAATTAGTCTGTTTTGTTTCGGTGTCATCATCTTCTCCTCCCATTATGTGTAGGTATATTGTATTCTGGTACATCCCCTTATCAGGCACTGTGAGGTCATGAATATCAAGGCCACTTTGTGTCAGAAGTGCAACTTCTTATTCTGCTACCTCATATAGTCTCTTAAACTTATTTCATCACAGTCCTGTAGGACAGCCCCACACAGTGCTGGGACATTGGCATAATGTACTTAGGAACAGCACCATTTAAAACTGGATTATACTTGTTATTCTTCGTCAGTGAGTCATTTATAGGAAGACACCCACAGAGAATGGCATATGTTGGAGGTACAGGAGTTACTGTAGCACCAAGAGACACAGCAAGTCACAGTATCCCAGAATGCCTGGAATGTTCTCAAGCTGCTAATATATGCAGCTGTAACCCAGAGGATCATGTTTCCCAGGGCTGTGTTCTTCTATTGTACAAATTCATCCCAAATTTCCTTTTTTTATTTACCTTTCTCTGCCCCTTTTACTTCAAGAATGCTTTTGACTGCTCATAATTCTTCTAACCTCATCTTCATGTACCAAATACTTTACTCTCTAGTACGTCAGGTGTTTCTTACAATGTTAGTTTACTTTTGTGTGATAGCTAATGCTGGCTGTTGGGTCTGACCTTGGGTGATCAGACAGAAATATCTATGTCCCTCTTCTATGTTGTCTTGGCTTTTTTACCTTGGAGCCCAGTCCTCAAAGGGTCAAGTATCTCAAGAGAGAAAAACATGTAAAAACTATTATCCTGAGGGTGAGGTGGCTTATGCCTAAAATCCCACCAGTCCAGAGGCTGAGGTAGGAGGATAACCATAAGTTAGAGGCCAGCCTGGACTAAAGAGTGAGTTCCAGATGAGCCTGAACCTAGAGTGAGATACAGTCTCAAAAACAAATAAGCAACATCAACAACAAAAAATAATCCTGGATAGTAGAAGAGGACACCTAATGTTCTCATGGCCACCACAGGTGGATAGGATACAACTACATCAGCAAATACACATGCATACACCACACATATGCTGTACACATAAAAAAGTCTATCATGCTTTCTAGCCTCTTCCAGATTCACTTTGGAAGGCAAGCAAGCTTACTTCTGCCACATTCTGTTAAATACATAGCAATTAGCTATGTATACTTCAACAGAGGAATTGGGCTCTATCATTTGATGAAAAGACTGTCCAGTTGAGGACTTTTTAAAACTATCGCAGTTTTCCACAAATCACTTATATTCTTTCAACATGTAAAATATACTCAGTCTTCTTCCACACTTTGCCAAGTTCTCATCTGCTTGATATGGACAGAGCCTTTCTCAGCTCTTGAGTGGGATTTAAGCCAGGAGTTAGGGTGCCAGATGGTCAGGGTCACACAAAATTCAGTTGAATCAGTGGCTTCTTGGTTCTTGTCTTATGAATCTGAAGAATGAAATCCACAGACCACAAAGGTGAAGTTTAGAAAGGTTTTACTATAGAGTATTTATAAAACTTAAGAGAAGGAAAAAAGAAAGATCTCTTGTAAAACAGGATGGGTCATGAGTGTGTAAACTGCCTGGTAACTCTGATGGGGCAGGATTCCAGAAAGGGAAACTCCCTTAGGAAGGAAGAGATAAAGAAAAATGATCTTCTTAACCCAGTTTCTGGGGAGGGAATAAGAAAAATCCCAAGTAATCCAGTTTCTAGAAAGATAGTACTCTTAAATCTGGTCTCCAGCAAGATGGCTTCTGGGAGGATTCCTGTAGGAAAACAAATAAGGAAACATGGGATTCCCTTTTACAGCTTCAAGAACAGTTCCTACTTGGGAGAGGGGATTGTTCACTTTGGAGCCCTGTTACCCTCAGCTATTTCCTTCTCCTATTCTTTTTTAAAATAATTTATTTATTTCCTATTGTCCATAGTTAGATATATTGAATGAACAAATAATGAATTGGTATCTACATTCTCTGTCCCCAATCAGCTGGATATCCTCCTCTGTGGGCAGTCTGGATCAGTCCATGGGGTAGGGGTTATGGATAGCCTAGGAGACAACCCAGTTCCACCCCCCTTTGTATGTTGTTACTGAGGGGAGCCATGTCTCTGGATATTCTCCCCCACCATGGCTCTTACAATCTTTCCGCCCCCTCTTCCGCTCAGTTCCCTGAGTCATGGTGAGTATTAAGGTTGCTTTATTGTTGAGGTCTTAGGGGTCTCTGTACTTCTGCTTTAGGTTGTGTTGAAGATCGTTGGTGTCTCCTGTGTTGACTGATTAGCTGTGGTTATAGGTCTCTTGTTTATCTCACCACTCTCTGCAGGGTTCTATATGGATCCTTCATGGAATATCTGGTGTGGCTCATCTCTTGCCCAGATGTCAGCTATCGGCCTGCAGTTCATTGGTAGGGTTGGAGGATCCATAACTCTCT
>PVHP010042995.1:0-14724 GCA_004024765.1 Zapus hudsonius
GTAACCGAAACATTACAGGAATGGAACGTTTTACATCCAAACTATAATACCTGTTGCCTCTAATTTATCATTTAACAATACTACAATAACCCCAGAGCAAGTCTATCCAAAAAGTCTTTTGGTAATGATGTAGATGCTTTATATTTGTTCTGTCCCTTTCAGGAACTACCACTCACTTGTGACCCTTGAGCACTTTGCTAGTGTCTATAAAATCTAAGAACCACAAATCAAAGAAAACATGTGATACCTTTCTTTATGAGATAGCCTTAATTCACATAGTGAATTAAGATATGATTAAGATAAGATAGATATGATTATCTCCAGCAGTATTCATTTTCTGAAAACAATATAACCTTATTCTTCTTTATGGCTGAAAAATTGCATATTCATATAACACATGAAAATAAAAGGACAAAATCTACAAGGAAAACATAAGGTGATAATGAGAGGGGGAAAAGACAAGAAAAGGGAAGGAAGAGGTGTGGGGTGAATATGCTGAATGTGCAATATATATTTTCATAAACATTGAAAAATAATAATAGAAAATAATATTGCTTAGCGTAAATGAGGGTTGAAGTTTTTGTTTCAGTTAATATCACTTAAGCCGACATTTTATAGTTGGATGTGTCTAGTGACTACTGTATGGATATGAAGCCGTACAGCTTCGCTCCCTTAATTCTTTAAATTCTTGCTTACAGCACAAGGCTTCCATAATTTTGCCACCCACCCACCTCTCATTCTCAGGAGCTTGTTTCATATACTGTGTTATCTTGTTTTGTTTCACTCTTGATCAAAGGATAATAAAGGAAAGTGTGAGGAATGAGCTCTACAGCAAACTTCTCTTTTCCACTTGAGTTCTCACTTTTTATTCATTTTCTTAATTCTGCACACAATATGTTTGGGGACCTCAGATGCCAACATCTAAACTCTCACCAAGTGTGGGGAAGGGATAAAAAATTGAATGAAAAAAGATAACATTCCCCTAAGTGAAAACCAAGGATGAGAAGAAAGAATTATTGGAGATTCTTAAAAATTAATAAAACATTATAATTATCATAACAAAACTAAATCTTAATATATCTAATAATTCAATGGTATCATGTGCTCACCTTTCATCTTCACTGTGGAGAGAATAATTTCAAAACACTCAGCAGGAAGGAAATGGAAGGAGATTGGGAAAGCAAGTCTGGATCAGCCCACAGGCAGGCTACCACTTTTATCAGCAATAAAGGTGGTCCCTGAGACTATAGGCTATGACAAAAGTCAAGATCAGCAGAAAAACAAAGGTCAGTGAGAGTCAATCCCAAGTAGGGCTGACTTGAAGTTGTGATTAATTCATTTTACTGTGGTATAGTCTCTTTTGATAGTTTAAGGTCTTATGCCTGTTCTTCATGGACAGGACAACCAAGTTTGATACTAGTCTGTGCCAAACATGGTACAGAAAATGAATGTTAAGATAGTGACCCCAGGAGAGCTTTGCATCATCCACTGGAAGAGGCAGTTCTGTCTGCATCAATCATCTGCACAGCAGTGAGAATCAGAAGCTTCATAGTGGCCTTGGCCATCTGTTTCAGGTGCAAGAAAGAAAATGCATTCAATAATAATAGGGATGCAACAGGATGTCTTTTTCCTCATTTCTCCTTTCTGTATCAGCCTCAATTCTCTCTGAAGGCCATTTGTTTCTATCTTTTGGTAGGGATAGCTATTTGGTGCTGAGTTTCCAAAGGAGAAGAATATGGATGTTTTGCTTTGTGTTGGAGGGAAGAGATGAAGGGCAAGGAAACGTGTCATAATAGAGAATTCTGCAAGATATTAGGTGGTTGAGCAGTGCAAGAGGACAGGACAGGACAGGAAGAGTTCCCAAATGGTATTGAGACAAAATTTAATATGAGATTTTGATGGCTTCTTAAAAGCCACCCATTATTATTCTAAAGTCTCCAGTGAAATGTACCTTATGCACACATGTAATCTTTTTAATCTTACTTGGGAAAGACTAGTATGATAGTTAAGTTTTGTTGTCAACTTGACCTTTTTAGTAATTTTGGGTGGGTCTCTGAGGATGTTCACAGGAAAACAGCCCTCTCAGTAGGTGGCAGATGTAAGGAAGCTCAGGGGAGCTAGAAACAAACATCCTTTCGTAGCAGGGCAGTGCAAGAAGGAAATTCCAGAGACTCGGGGTGTCAGCAAGTCTGGGGAAGGGTTACAAGACCCTGCCTTAAGGCTATATAAAGGGGGAGAAAATCTATCTTTTTCTCCCTGCCTGTTTTGTTAGTCTGTACATAATGTTGTTGATGGGTTTCTCTCTCTGCTTGGACCTGTGGAAAGCAGGGGGACAGCCTTTTTTTTGCCATTATGGAACTGCCCCTGAATCTGTAGGCTCAATAAATCCTTTCCTCCCATAACTGTGCCTGGTTTGGAGGTTCGTCCCAGCCATTTGTGGCTGACTATGACAATAGCAATGTAAAGACCAGGGAAATCATACACATGTAGATAAACACTGAGGGCAGAATGAAGAATAAAAGAACAGCTGAAAAGAGCTAAGCAATCAGATGTCCCTAGGAGAATGATGGGAAGGAAAGGGACAGGGAAGTCACTGTTGTCAGCTTCTGACGACCAAGGAGCATGGCCAGGATGTCACCTCAGGGTATCAAGCATTTCTTCTCAACACTCCTTACAGGCTGAGATGCAGATATTGGGCACCCTGGACTGACGAGTGGGGTGAGCAATGGCCAACGTGCATCCAGCAAGGACTGTGCAAGCCATTTAGGGTTGTCACACACAGATGTTCTGGCTGTCACTCTGCTGGGCTTTCCTGTTTATTATTTTTATGTCTCTAGGCAGCGACATTTCTGTCAAATGGTGATGGGATGTCGGGTCACATTACTTCCAGTTTGATATGAAGAGACAAGCGCTGATGGAAGGTGCCACTTCCTCAGTTTAGATGTGTGCACTCGTCATCGGCAATTAATGCCACTCCACTGGCCCTGCCTCCCAATCAGAGCAGGCTTACTATACTAGGCAGGGAGGGAGAAGCAGTTTCCAAGGCTTTATCATTATAGGTCATGGGTCTCTGCAGCATTGTGTGTAAGCAGTTGCGGTAGAGAGAGCCACAGGAAGGAAGTTAATGGTCCCCACAGTGTGCCCAGGGATTCTCCTGGGTGGCTCACTAGTATACTCATCAAGAGCCAGACCTTGGGGTTGGGTAAACTCAAGTAAGAAATCTGAGTCTACCATTTATTTGTGGTCATGAGAAAGTTCTTTAAGCCCTATGAAAACCATAAAGTCAGAGTGGAGGTAATTATTTCATAGTTTTGAGTAGAACTAAGTACAGCCATTCATTCATTTGTTCACCAAAAAATATTTATGGAATATCTGGACATTTTATATTTGTCTTCAAGGGTGTATCATATTTAGAAACCTGAACATAGATTCCTGCCTTTATAAATTTTGCATTTTAATGAGAGGAAGGTAGAAATAAATAGTTTTAATATATATGCAGACATTAGCAGAATTTCAGATGCATGGTAAGCATGTGATATCATCTCCAAGAAGTATTGTTAGTTCCAATGAGGCACCTGAGGCTATTTAAATATGTTGTCCAAGATTACATAGTAGTATCCTTGTTCAGTTAGGAGCTCTGTGAAGAAATGCTACAGAAATGCCCACAGTGTATATCACCCTATTTCTCATCAGCTGAATCCACAACCAAGAAGAGAAAAATGAAAACTTCACAGAGTCGTTGGACCCTCTCCGACCATGTTGACTAAGTCAGATTCATCGAAATGTCAAAGGGGTTACATCCTAGAAAACCAACTCTCACAACTTAGCCTGGTATTGCAGGATTTCCCGGGGTATGGAACATTCAAGACTGTGGTAGTTTGAATAATGTCCCCCCCCCAATAGATTCAAAATTTTATTATAATTGTAAATTGTCTCCAGCCACTTCTGGCTGGAGGAGGTGTGTCACCTTGGCCAGATCCTAGGGTTCAGCTCTAAGGTGTTTCTAGGGTGGGTCTGGAATTCTAGCTATACATATGCAATAAGAAGTCTGAGCTCAAGCCTAGAGTTCCTTTTGTTTGCTAGTTTGGAATGTGCTGTGTTTGCTTGAGGTGCTGGTGGTGGGTTAACTCTCTCTCTCTCTCTCTGCTTGCTTCGGTAAAAGAGGGCCAGCCTTTTTTCCTTAACTTCCCCTGGGTCTGTTCCTTCAATAAATACTTTCCTCCCCAAATTGTGCCTGGTTTGGAGATTCAGCCCAGCAACGTGTGACTGACTACAACAAACACTAAGAAAATTGGTGGTTATTATTACCAAAACCATGGCCAAGATTCAGTGTTCAAGCCACAAAGAAAGGCTGGGGGCTTTCAGAGGCAGAAGTAGGCAGGGAACACCTGACACTGAAAACAGGCAAAGGACCTAGTTTGGAAAATGAGACATCACAGAGGTCAGTGCCTGAAGCATCTTATTTTGCCTGTTTCTCTGGGATTGATGAGGAATGAGCTCTGACCACTTGGTTAAGCCCTGCATAACCATCTAAATGAGTCCAGATGGTTACTCAATACATCTTTAAATAAATGTACCTCTAGGACCACTTGTTTTCTGTACCTATAGTCCATCTTTCAGCTCAGACTCAGCCTGTTAGACAAACAGACACCACAATTTACAAAGATTGCTGAATGCAGCCTTAAACATCCCAGCTCTGCTTCTCAAAAGTTGGGTGTCCTTCCCAAGTCACATCATGCTATTACCTTCACATAACTCATTTGTGACATGGAGATAAAATATTTTCATCATATTCCTGTATCGACGATGGGCTCACATGAGAATCAAATTTAAAAATGTGTGTGCTGCTATTTCCCAGCTTGGACTTTGTGGTTAGGAGGTAGACTTTGTCTATCTACCTCAGATCTGAATGACAGTTTGAGTCCTGTCTTATTTCAACAAGAGACATATTGCTTCAGACACCCTTTCACTTTTTGTTTATTTCTTATAAAAGGCAATGCAAAGCAATATCTAGATATGACCTGTATGTCCTCTGCCCTCTACCTGCAGCCACATTTAAATGTAATTTAAATTTCTATTAAGGCTATACATGGATATTATATTAGAAGTCAAATAGTGCTATAAGACTTATTATGAAAATACAGCAATAATTTCTCCTGCCCCTTGCCCCTGTCCCCAAACTCATCCACTCTCTTTCCCAGAGGCATTCAGTTTAACTCTTCTAGCTATGAAGGTGTTTTCTGCACCCCTCAATTCTTAAAACTATATAGTATATTGTAAGAGCCTATAAATTCCCATTTTTCATAATCGTATATTGACGCTCCATTATTATATTAAAAGTTAGCTCAGACTTATACAGATGCTCCTTGGCTTACTATGTGCTTACATCCTAAAATTCCAATTTTAAGTTGAAAATACAGTAAACAGAAGAAACAGTTCCAAGATAAGATGACGAACTATAAGCACCTCTCTGTGGCACCACTAGAGAAAGAGTTGGGGCTGGAGAGGTGGCTGGGGGTTAAAAGCACTTGCTTGCAAAGCCTACCACCTGACGTTCAACTCCCAAGACACCCATATAAGCTGGATCCAAAATTGTCACAAGTGTCTGTAGTTCGTTGGCAGTGACAATAGGTTCTGTGCACACTTGTGTGTGTGTGTTTGCACACACATACACACATGCATACACACACAGGTGCACACACACAAGTGCACATACACATATGAAAATAATAAATTAAAATTTTAATAAGCATTGGAGAGCAAAGTTCACACACTATTCTGAAGAGTGCAAGAGAGGAGGAAGGTCATCAGAAGCCACAAAAGACATGAGAGTCGGGTGGTGAATGTGAGGTGACAGACGTGCTGCCCTTTGGAAAGGAGAGAGCTCTCAATTCCAGCTGTGGCTTCCTAGTGCCTAGGAGAAAGCCTAAGCTTCATCCACAAGGTGAGCCAGAGCCAGGCTGTTCTGTTGACAAAACTGGCAGTTTTCTGTTTTTCAAGGTAGGGTCTCCCTCTATCTCAGGCTGACCTGGAATTCACTATGTAGTCTCAGGCTGGCCTTTAACTCATGGTGATCCTCCTACCTCTGCCCCCTGAGTTCTAGGATTAATGATGTGTTGTGCCACCACACCCAGCTCGAGACTGGCAGTCATATGCAAAGGACAAAGACAAGCCCATGGTTCTGAAAAGCTCTAAATCGAGTTGGGGATTGGATGCGGCAGTGACTACTCCAGGGTAAAAGGTCAACATTTTGTCTCTCTCCTCCAATATCACATCTTGAGATGGGGGCTGATTGTTTGAGAATTATCTATCCTTGGGGTCTGGCAACAAGTCAGGGAGCCCGGGGACCCCCTGCAGCAGCCTCTTATGGGAGATCATTGCCATGGAATGCAGCTACAAAGCAGTAGCAAGAGAAACCCCAAAACTCTCCAAACACACAAAGATTGAACAATACACTTTTATACAATGAGTGAGTCACTGGCATATCAAGGAAGGAAATTTAAGAATTTCTAAAGCCAAATGAAAGTGAAAACCTAATTTATTAGAGCTTTTGGGGTACAGCAAAGCAGTCCTCAGAGGAAAGCTCAGAGCTATGAGTGTTTCCATTAAAAAATTAGAGAGCATTTCAGCAAATACTTTCAATTTAAATTTGGAGGTACTGAACATTAACTTGGGTAGACCGGATTCTTCTGCAGCCATCCTAATACATATGGTGAGTTTGTAGAAAGCAGACATGTGTGAGGAGCAAGGAGAATTATCCTGAGAGCAAGGAAGCCCCTCTAGGACAGGCTGGGAAGGAAACAGTTATGGAATTTAACCTATGAGTTAGAGTTAGGGAATATTTCTTGAGATCACTTGAATATATTTCATTAGCCAAAACACCAAATATGTAGATGCCCTTTTATCCCCATTTTATAAGTAAGAAATCAAAGACTTGAAGATACCAAACTGTTTCTTCTAATATGTGAAACTGCTAAATTATACATTTCATATGCAACACTGAAACTTTGGATCAAATGTAAATGAAACTCTCTAGAAAGTTTCTGTCAAGGGTTCTGAACTATCAGGTAACATTTTCACTTCTTAGAAAAGCAAACCAGGATGCAGACTGATCATCATTCATTTAAATGCACAAAACCCCAGGTTCTGGATGCCCAGTAAGTGATATACCTCTCTGTCCTTCCGAAGGAAGTGTGGTGTAGTGTCTGCAATCTCCTACTTCCTGCTCCTGGTCTGCAAGCATGCTCATTTGCCTCTCTTGTTTTTTCCCTAATTTGACATTGTTCATGGAAATAATTTTTAAAGGAAGTAATGCATTCTCTCTTTCTTAAGGTTTGAAACACAATTTCACTCTTCCTGGATAGACTTAAGTTCTTTGTTCATTTTCTGTGTATTCGGTTTGATCTTGTAATGATTTCTTCAATGAAATGGAAGCGAACAACTTATCCCATTGCAAATTCAATATTGCCTCATGGAATGGAAATGAAAATTGCCAGTTAACAACAGCAAAAATCCCACCGACACAAACACCAGAGCCTTACACACACACACACACACACACACACACACACACACACACACCTCCCCCAAGAGACGGAAGGAAAATGATGGATAGATTTGACTACCTACAAATTAAAAATCTCTCCATGTCAAAATCCAGATAACCAAAATAAAAAGCCAGGAGCTGACAAAATATTTGCAGTCACATAACGGAATATGATAGTTAACATCATAAGTCTATAATTACTCCTTGCGTTTTAATCTTGCCTCTCCTTCCAGACTGAGCTTCTTGAAGTGAAAGGGGAGGTCTCCAGTTTGGCAGTGACATCCACTTGAGGTCTGACTCATCCTTTCCAAATTGAACTGGACTGAAAAGGCTGGATTAAAAGTTCATTCTAGTTCTGTCTCACAGTGCCTCGTGGTGCTCTATAAATATTCATTAAAGGAATGAATGTGTAAGAATCTAAAGTCATTTCTTTCCTATGAAGATCTGTTGTTATATATTAGATTTCTACAAATAATAGAGCTATGTATCCCTCTTGAATTCTGCACTAAGCCCTCAGCTGTTGGATCTCATGGTATCTAACCTTCTTCTATTCTCTCAGCCACAGGAAAGCAGAACACAGGCGGTTTACCAGGCACTTCGTTTGGTGAGAGTGATACAGAGACAAACATACATCTCAGATGCTTAAGTGACTAACCTTGGAAAGAAAGTTGGGATCTGGCTCAAATAGTTGTGACTGACTTCAGGAGAATTGACCAGTATATGGAGCACAAATCAGGTGGCTGGATGAACTTTGGGAGTGAGTGTGGGGTTTCATACCTCCAGGTAACATTACAATTGAAAAATGTGACCTTGGGTGATAGGAATGCCAGGAAGGTATTTATATAGTCAAAATGATGGTCTGAATGATGGACAAGGGAAAGTGAACAATAATTGGTTAATACATACAATATCTCTAGCATGCTGTTGGACAGATTTATTACTGTAAAGCTCCTTCCAATGGTGCTTATGACCAAGGAAGAAAGCAAGAAGTGGGAGGTGTCTAGCTAGAGCTACAATTTAGGGGCTAAAACTGACTAGTCAGGTACGAACCAATCAGCTGTCTCTCTGACTCACCTGGGGAAAACTTAAATTAACTTCCCTAGAAGAAATCCCTCCTCTTCCCCACATGGCAATGGAATAGAAGGACCTTTGATCCAGGCCTTAGGAAGGCAAGGCCTTCCACATCCCAGCTAATGGCTAGGATGGGGAAAGACTCCAGACTTTTTCCCTCGTGAACCTCTCTCTTTCTCATGATGGGAGCTCTCTATTATCTTTTCTTCTTATATTATGAACCTGACAGACCACGTGGTGGCTGGGCGGCCTTTCCATCCAATTCCCTTTCCCCTTAACTAATTAATCTAGAATAAATGTGTAATAAGACTTATTTCTGTCCCTGTGTATAATTCTTTTACATTAGAGAACACAAACTCGGGGGGAAGTTTAACAGTAAAAAAAAAAAAAAAACAAATATAACTGTGCCAAAGTTTCCCCATATCAACATGGCCCTGCAGCTTATTTGTTTTCCAGAAATTGGCCGTATTGATTTGAACCCAATGTTAATTGTTGCCAAGATATCTGGGAAGCATTGAAGCAAGAGAAGATGACATGTGATCAAAGACAGAGAGGAGTTTTCCTACATGATAACACGAAGGAGATGTACAACATCTGCCCAGAGGTTTCTCCTCTCCTCTAGCCTAATACAAAGCCTATGGTTCCACTAGGAGCATTAGATTGCTGTCAGAGCTGGAAGTGTTTATCAAGGCTATCCCAGTACCCTGGGCAACAGTTGATAAGTTGACTGACAGCCAATAGTGAGAAGTGGCTTCCTGAGGTCACATAAAGAATGACCGGCAGCTGTTCAATCTTTCAGCCTCTGCGCTAGGCACCTCCATGTCCTCCACTAATTATCTCTGTGTGCATTGATTGAGCATTAGAGATAGCTCTTGCAGAATAGAAATGACCAGGATTCATTGTCATGGGTGAAAGGAAATGTTGCCATCAGATGAATTAAAAACAGGACAGATCCAACTATGAGGGAAGAACCAAGTCCTCTCAGAATCTAGGTGAAGCTGGGATGACAGGAGGATCATCCAGGCAATGTGCTGGTGTCTTAGTCAGCTCCGTGCTGCTTGGATGAAGCTCCAAACGAGGCAAATGGGATTTATTTGACACTTACAAATCCAAGCAAATAGAAAAACCACCAGCAACACCTCCAAAAACAAGCACACTCAGGCAGCCAAATAGCAGGAACTCCACTCAGAGCTCAGACTGCTCTCTGCATACCTTAGGCTGGAATTCCAGATCCTCCCAGTACCACCTTATGGCTGGATCCTAGGATCTGCCCACAGTGACCCATCCTCAATGGGTGGATGACTGGAAACAAGCTTTTAATAAAACTCCTGAATCTATTGGGGGACATTCATCCAAACTACCACAACTCAACACGTATGTCCTCGGCCTTCACCCCAAGAGATTTGGAACATTTTTAGACAACTACTTTCTTCAGTTTTGACACAAGATATTCTGTGAATGAGCTGAGGGAGGGGGGAGGAAACACCATCAGGCTGCTTTGGCCTTTCTGTGGCTTGCTTGTATCTGGCTTCTTTGTGTTCAGATTCACAAGGACTAACTTAAAGCTAAAAGAGCTCCATTCTATGGATACTAGAATCCCTGGGGACACCAGGGCAGCTGGGGAATTGTTAAAGGAGCGTGGGGAATTGTTGCTAATGGGAATTCCATAATAGTCACAGCAGTCCCAGATGCTCAAACCACATCCTCTTTGATTCCTGGCTTTTCTAGGAAGATGAGGAGTGACAGGTGGCTGCACATCCCATTGGATGACAGGATGTCATTGTTTGCCTGCAGAGGGCTGCTAAGGTTCTCTTCAAAAGAGGCCAAGGTGGTGACAAAACAATTGGCCGAGTCATTCCAAACCCATTGGAGGAAATGATGCAGAATGCAAACAAAAATCATTATGATTTATATAAATGTAAATTGTGGTTTTCATTAAAATTAAGCTAGCCTTGCAATTAGCACTGACTGGGTTGTTTGCCTGGTTATTAATCTTTATTTGCAAATGCCCATTAGCCTCAGAAAAAAAAAGTTAACTGTCCAGGACCAGACTCAGACCCAGCCCTCATCCTACTTTCTTATCCTGGCTGAGAACACAGCCTGGAAATAACCTCCAAATAGAACTTCCCAAGATATTTGGAGGCAATCAGGGAAGACACACGCAGATAAAGACTGCCTTCAAGTCAGAGCCATTCTGAGGGCCCCAGATAGGGCGAAGAAACAGACCATTCATTCTCTGTCTACAGAAGCAAGTAGGGGTAAGGGTGGCATGTTATGTTACTGTGACACCCCACAGTTCATTTACAATCATTCTTATGCCACAAGTAGCAGACAGTAAGATGGGAAAACGAGAATACTACAATTTCTTGCCCTCTAGGAATTCACTCTGGTTTGGAGACGGATACATGAATGAGATCTCTGATTGGTGTAGGGGAGGAGAGGTCTGAGGAAATCGTGTTATTTATTGGGGACAAAGAGACTTGGAGTTTTATCAAGAAGCCTGGAGATTTGTAAGTTTCATAGAAATACCATCTCCCCCTCCTCCCAAATGAGGCTTCCTACCATTCACACAGCTCCTAAGCTGATCTTTCTTCAAT
The DNA here is from genome assembly GCA_004024765.1 of Zapus hudsonius. NCBI lineage: Eukaryota > Metazoa > Chordata > Mammalia > Rodentia > Dipodidae > Zapus > Zapus hudsonius. The sequence goes on from PVHP010042995.1 coordinate 11,215, forward strand.
GTTAGTCTGACCATGTCACTCCCCCGCACAGGGAAAGGGGCTGCAAACTATCTCCAAAGAGCAAGTTGGAATGTATTTTAGATTTTGTGAACCAGACAGCCTGCCACACTTACACAGCTCTTGCCTCAGGTGCTATTGAAGCCAGATACCATAAGTAAACAAAGGTCCATGCCTTTTTCCTATAGCACCGGATTTGATAAGACAGGCAGCTGGCCAGGTATGTCCTGGGAGCCAGTTTGCCCCTGGGAGGATTCCACACCATCATGTAGCAGGGTGAGCTGAGGATTAGAATTTAGATGCTACTCAGCAAAAATTCCAATGCACCCCAAAATTTAAGGAGTACCCAAATTCTTGTCTACAAAGTTAAGTTAAATCATAGACAACCAGATATTAAGGTATAGTGGGAGACTTTATTTAAAGGAAAACAGGGAGTTACAGAGTTCTCCAGCCACCAGTGTGGAGAGAACACGTGGGAGAGGTTTTAACAAAATCTATGCTGCTCAGCTAAACAAGCAGGAAATGGAAAAATCATGAAAAGGAAAGGTTCATGTGAAAGAGGAATCCAGCCCCTCTGGGGATGGGGAAGGGCTGGGGAGACCTTACTGGTCCCTAGACAGTCAGAGGTCCTTCTTCTAGGACGCCATATGGAAGAAGAGATGGAATTATCTGTTCAGTGAATATTTCCTGCCCCAGGTGAGTATGGAGACAGGTGGTTGGTTCATATCTGAACAATCAGTTTTAGTGCTTAGGTTTGAGCTCTAGTTAGATGCCTCCCACTAAGGAGGAGGGCATCTATGGCGTTTGCCTGAAACTGTCACATTCAGATTAGAACCCCAGACCTTCATAATATAAACTCTAGTACCCAGTTGATCATGCTACGGACACCCTTCATATCTTCTACTTCAGTCCTCCAGAACTGTAGGAAATAACTGAACACCTGGCTTCTTCACAGTGCTGTGTCTTCCTGTGTGTCATTTGCCCTGCCTGAATGATGTTTCCAATAACTGCCAATGAAATTCTGACTTCTTCTAGCACATGTTTCCCATCTCGTATTTCCTTATTATTTTTTTTCTGCACCTGTTTATTTGGAAATAAGGGAGGATCAACAGATAGGGAACAATCAAGGGGTATGGGGAGAGAAAGGAATCCCCTAAGCCCAGAGTCTGATTGAAGTCTCTCACCAGAACTCCAGAATTTAAGTATAATTAACAAGATTTGCTAGGAAAGCTGCATTCATCAACAATATTTCTTCTTTTTTGAAAAAGTATTTCAAGTAAGAATGTTAAACATCAATGAACCATCTTTAAGACCCAAGAATCTATTACTTATCATGGCCTTTTCCTTTCCCAGCTGCAAAACTGAAGTTTTCTATGAGTCCCATAAGCAAAACTACATACCTAGCCAACCATTAAAGGACACCCCTTTAATCCCAGCATTCTAGAGGCTGAGGTAAGAGAGCTGCCATGAGTTCCAAGCCTTCCTGGGCAACAAAGTGAGTTCCAGGTCAGCCTAGGCTAGAGTGAGTGTGTGCCTCAAACACACAAACAAAAGAAAGACTATAAACTCCATGTACAGCAAAAGGCATGTCGTAATACCTTCATAAGCCCTGGCTTTTCCTTATCCATTTATAATTCTATCCAAAGCACCTCAGAAATTACACTGTGATCTCCTTTACTGAAATAGACAAAAAAAGTTCCTTAGAAACATTTGAACAATGCTATATGTATGCTACTGCTAAGACACTTAAGCATGACTCTCTTGAAAAGCTTATGTCCATACTTGGTTGTATACTATCTTTAGAGCCTCACTGTCTCATCAATGCCCATGTCTAAATTATGTGAAAATCTCTTCTCCGGGGCTAAAGACATGACTGAGTGGTTATGTTCATCCTGCACATGTAGGAGAGGGTCTAAAACCACCTGAGTGTGTGATGTTGCCAGCAACAACATAAACATGTAGTCATATAAACACTGGTCCTGCAGGGAGCAGAGACTGGAGAATTGCTGGGGCTTATAAAAATGGCAAACTCTGGAATTTGTTGAAGACTTTGTCTCAAGGAAAACAGGCAGATGAACATGGAAGGACATATCCAAAGTTTTCCTCGGGCCTCAGCAGGTGCCATGGGCTTCTGAATCAATATATTCCAACTCACACATCATACTATACTACTACTACTACTGCTAGTACTTCTACTGCTGCTGCTGCTGCTATTATTACTACACACACACACACACACACACACACAAAATATCTTTTCTCATCAAAATCCAACTCTGTTTCCTCCTGACTTATCCTGAAATTCTTTTCTATGAAATATTAAGAATCCTAGCTTCACCTAAGGTCTCTGAAATTCTACAGGCAGCAGTGTAGATTTGGAAGTTTCAGAGAAATACCATCCAGCCCCTCCTCATTGTCACTGACAGAAATACTGATTATGTAAACCCAGTGCTTAGTGGGGTAAACCAGGTGAGTGGGAGCCGAGACCTCTCAGGGAGATTTGGAAAAAAGCATGAATTCACGAAGCTGTAGGACTTTTAATTCAGTGTGATAGTTTGAGTGTATGTCCTCCAATATATTCAAGCATTTTGTTAAAGCTTGTAACTTGAGGGAGGTGTCACCTTGGTTGGATCCTGAGGTCCAGCCCTAAGTTGATACTGGGGGTGGATCTGGAATTACAGCCCAAGGTATGCAAAGAACAGTCTGAGCTCTGCCTGGAGATCTCTACTTTGCGTGTGTGTGTGTGTGTGTGTGTGTGTGTGTGTGTGTGTGTGTGTGTGGTGCTTATGATGGGTTTTTCTCTGTCTTCTTGAACCTGTGAGAGAGACAAACTTCCTTCACTGTCATGGTTTGATACAGGTGTCCCCCACAAACAAATGAATGTGTTCTGAATGATTGATCCTCAGCTGATGGCAGTTTGGGAATTAGGACCTAGCTAGAGCTGTGTTGTTGGGTGTGAGCTTATGGGGATTATAAAACAGCTTCCCCTTGCCAGTGTTTGGCACACCTTCCTGCCATTGTGTGCAGTGCTGTGGCAGAGGTGATGTCCAGCCCTCTGCTCATGCCATCGTTTTCCCTGCCAGAATGGAGTCTCCCCTCGAGTCCGTAAGCCAAATAAACTCATTCCTCTACAAGCCACTTTTGTTTGGGTTCTTCCTGCGCAGCAACTAGAATGATGACTGCAACAGTTTTGGTGCCAGGATGTGGGGTCATCTGTTGCTGCTAGAACCCTGATCTTATGGCTTTGGGTCTTCGGGAAGTGATCTACAGGAGGAATGTGGAAGGACTTGAAATCTCGGCCTAAGAGATGCCTTGCAGTGCTGTGAGTACAGCTTGATGAACCATTCTGGTCAGAATTAAAAGACCTGAATGCAGTAAGAACTATGGACTGTGAGGTTTGGCTTATGAGGGGGAGAAAGAACTTGGTCAGGACTGTGCCAGAAGCAGTTTGCGTGAGAGGCTTACTGTGTTCTGCCTGCCTATGTCCTGGGAACCTGTGCAGGGTTGTGTTAC
>PVHP010042996.1:0-14772 GCA_004024765.1 Zapus hudsonius
CCTCAGCAGGTGATTTGATTTTCTTCAATACAAGTACAATTTTCTCATAAAAACTAATGGGAATTTGGGCTGGAGAGATGGCTCAGCATTTAGGCGGTTGCCTTCAAAGCCTAACAACCTGGGTTCGATTCCTGAGAACCCACATAAAGCCAGATGCAGAAAGTGGTGCATGCATTTGGAATTCCTTTGCAGTGGCTAGAGGCCCAGGTGTACCCCTATTCATTCTCATTCTCTCATCTTGCAAATAAAAATACTTTTAAAAAACATGGGAATTAATAAAGGTAAGAATTGAGCTCAATTAGCTTTTTTATTACAAATATCATTACAGGCAGATCATTTTTTTGCAGGCAAATGCCTTAACCGCTAAGCCATCTCTCCAGCTACAGGCAGATCATTTTTGACACAAGGCAAACATATTTCTCCTATGTTTCACACAAATACTATAAATTTCATGTCTGAACAAAAGCTTTTTTTTCATAAATCAAGGTAGGGTCTTGTTCTAGCCCAGGCTGACCTGGAATTCATTATGAAGTCTCTGGGTAGCCTCAAACTCAAGGTGATCCTCCTACCTCTGCCTCCCAAGTACTGGGATTAAAGGTGTGAGCCATCATGCCTAGCTTTCTCCTTGGGTGAACAAATTTTTTTTTTTTTTTTTTGTGAGTCAAGATCTCACTCACTATAGCTCAGGCTGACCTGGAACTTACTCAGGCTAGCCTCAAACCTCAGCCTCCCAAGTGCTAGAATTAGAGGTGTGACAGTGTCCAATACAAATGTTTTAAAACTTTAAAGTTCAATGTATTTGCTAAAATGTGAATATAGTACGTATTTCTGGTTTTGAGCTTTGTTGCTTATCAAGACCAACGTACTCAACTCCAATAACATTTTTTGTCTATAACAGTAATAGAGAACTTGTCACATACTTTTTAAAAAATAAAACTATACAGCTGTATGATATAGTGTACCTACATTAAAAGTATATATATACAAATACCCAGAGAATATATTTACACTTTGCCTATGTCCACAAATGATTTGAAGCAGGTAATACATTTTCTCTTTAAATGCCTTTTGCAATACAGACTCTTGGATGACATGAATTTGAAAATGAAAATTGTTTCAGTTTTAAAATTTACTAATGTTGCTTATTTTGAAAGTTATTTTCAAGTGGGCAACCAAGTGCATTAGAAAAAAGATGATCAGGGCTGGCGAGATGGCTTAGTGGTTAAGGCACTTGCCTCCAGTGCCTAAGGCCCCCGGTTCAATTCCCCAGTACCCACATAAGCCAGACCCACAAGGTGGTGGTCCTGGTTCTCTCTCTCTCTCTCTCTCTCTCTCTCTCTCTCTCTCTCTCTCTGCTTGAAAATGAATAAAAGAAAAAAGATGGTCAGATTCAAGAATAGTGCTATAAAATGGCTGATTACCAGTCATCTTGAATGCTATAAAAATGCTAGATTTTTTTCTATGCCTGTAGGTTTATTAAACTTTAAAACCATATGAAAGCATCTATGAAGATCCTGAATTGTATTTCTCATTAAAGAAAGATCTTGATGAGTCAAGTTCCTGACTAAAGTAGAGAAAGCAGAAGGCCCTTGTCAGTCATTTTGCAAGTTAAAGCTCAGCACTCAGTGGGGATTCACAAACACTGAGGAGCCACTACTCAGCTTTACCGTGTTCCTCGCAGCATCCTGCAGGCAGTGAGAACATTGGACTTCTGATTTTCTAACCAAAAATCATTATTAAATGAATTTATTAAAGAGCTATGCTGAACAGTATGTGTGTGGCCATAACTGGCGTCCATGGCAATTATAAATGGCTAGCTGAGGGCACTTTCGATTGATTTGGAGTAAAACAATCTCAGGCTTGTAACAAAAGTACGGAAAACCAAGATCAATGAATAACTCTGACAGGAAGAAGCTGTTTGCATCCAGTTTGCTCCTAAAGTGTAATTACTGTTTCCTTTTTCTAAGGCAGGGTCTCACTCTAGCCCAGATCGACTGGAACTCACAGAAATCCACTTAGGCTTCTATGTGCTAGGACTAAAAGCCTGGGCCACCATGACCAGCTACTGTTTCTTAACACTGCATTTCAAACCTCCAGCATTTTCATCTCAGAAAACAGCTGTAAATGAATGAATAAGTGTTCAGTCGCTTCTGCCATGACTTTCAACCAGAGAACGGTTATCTATTTTTTGTTTTGTTTTATTTTGCTTTTTTCAAGGTAGGGTCTCACTCTAGCTTAGGCTGACCTGGAACTCAATCTGTAGTCCTAGGTTGGCCTCGAACTCACATCTATCCTCCTAACTTTACTTCCAGAGTGCTAGGATTAAAGACATATACTACCATGCCTGGCTAGTACACCTATTTTTTAAAAACTTATTATTAATAATTAGATACATTGAATGAGCAAGTTTTGTGATGGTACCCCCAGTTCCCTCCTCCCTGTCCCCAACCTGCTAGGGGCCCTCCTCAGTGGGATTGCTGGACCAGTCCAAAGGGATAGGGAGTCGAACCTAGGTTATTAAGCTTTGCAAACAAGTGCCTTAACTGCTGAGCCATCTCTCCAGCCCCTCACTTCATTTATTTCACCTTTTTTTTTTGGTTTTTCGAGGTAGGGTCTCACTCTAGCCCAGGCTGACCTGAAATTCACTTATGTAGTCTCAGGGTGGCCTCGAACTCATGATGATCCTCCTACCTCTGCCTCCCAAGTGCTGGGATTAAAGGTGTGTGCCACCACGCCCAGCTACTTCATTTCTTATACACTCATGATTTATTTGCATCTTGACTTAAAAGGCTGGCTTCATCATCCATGCCATTATCAATCCAACAATGTGTCAGCACACACAGGATGCACAGAGGTATCCTTGAAATGGTGTAGTGATGCTATCTTATGACTGTTTATTGTTTTTGTCTCCCTCTTTTTAGTTTGGTTTGGTGAAACGGGGGTATTGTTATGCAGGTCCAAGCTAGATACAAACTCACTTTGTAGCCCTGAACTGGCCTGAAACTTGAGATGCTACTGTGTCAACCTCCAGAGTAGCTGGGGTTGCAGGAGAGTGTCACCACACCCAGCTAGGACCACTAATTTTAAAAATGGTACAATCTGTGAGAAAAGTATTATGATTTTTCTGGAAGGAAAATTTTGCTAAATACTATAGTAAAACTAAAAATCACCTCTGGAGTTTTTTAGGCAACAAATGTCTGAAGTTTAGAATTTATAAGACCAGCAATATACTAAAAATCTACAATTCTAATACACATACCTGTCTAGTACTTAGTGAAGAAATTCCTCAGATTTTATGTTTAAGTTAATCAGTATAAGTACAAAAAGAAAAAAGGTTCTGGTATGTTTCACATAATCCTTTGAATGATGTAATCCTATGAGCAGTGTAATCCTATGCACAATAACAGCTGCGGTTTCAAACATGAATGCTTGCATACACAACTTTGCGAAACGATTATCTCCAAATGAGATCAAATACTTTGGACAAGAGCTTCTGTCATGAACTCTTCAAGGACAGCTACCACATTTTTTGCTTCAGGCATTTCTTCATGTTCCACTTTAACAATCTTCAAAAGGATGTCTCCGCTGCCACAATTCTTTAGGAACATGTAACATTTAAACAAAGCATAATGATTCATCTCTGCCTGTCGGATAAATCTCTTCAAGTTGTTTGTGTCTTGTATGGCCTAGAAAAAATTATCCAGTTAAATATGTGTTTAGTGAGATGATGAAGCTTGAAAGATTATCTCCTATCCATCTGAAAATACAACCTAGGTTGCTAATGTTAACTTTTTTTTTTTTTCTTTTTTCTAGGCTGACTTGGACTCACTCTATAGTCCCAGGATCATGGTGATCCTCACTGAAACTCTTACCTCAGCCTCAGAGTGCTGGGATTAAAGGTGTACAGCACCCACATTTAGCTAACTTTTTGTTTGATTGGTCTTTTTTGTTTTGTTTTTTGAGGTAGGGTCTCACTGTAGCCCAGGCTGACCTCAGGGTGGCCTCATATTCACAGCATTCCTCCTACTTCTGCCTCCCAAATGCTGGGATTAAAAGTATGCACTACCACACCTGGCTTCAGCTAACTTTATTTTAAATATTAAAAAATATATAAAATAGCCCATCATTTTTATTGCTAATAAGCCTTGCCATTGGCATAAAAATGCCTTTTAAAATCTCTTAATATATTCTGATGGGAGAAGAAGTGCTGTCATGTTAGGGATTGTTTTTTTCCCCCAAGGTAGGGTCTTCTCACTCTAGCCCAGGCTGGCCTGGAACTCCTTACCTTTACCCCCTTGGACACTCCCAAGTCACAATCTCCTTTTATCCCCATAAGAAAGTACTGCCACTCCCATATATTTCTTTAAACATATGCCACCTACCTTTGTGCCTCTAATCTTTATGTGTATTATTTTGTATGCATTAGAGCTTTCATTTTCTTTTCTTTTCTTTTCTTTTTTGAGGTGATCATTCTACCTCTGCCTCCCAAGTGCTGGGATTAAAGATATGTGCCACCATGCCCAGTTCCATCAGAATTTTAATATTTTTATTTTATTTATTTGCAAGCAAAGAAAGAGAAATAGAAAGAAGAGAGATAGAATGGGCACACTGGGGCCTCCAGACGCTGTGCATCTGGCTTTATGTGGGTACTAGGGGATCAAACCTGGGTCATTAGGCTTTGCAAGCAAGTGACTTAGCCACTGTGAGCCATTGCTCCAGTCCCAGAATTAAAAAAAAAAAAATTTTTAGAGCCGGGCGTGGTGGCGCACAGCTTTAATCCCAGCACTGGGGAGGCAGAGGTAGGAGGATTGCCTGAGTTTGAAGCCAGCCTGAGACTACAGAGTGAGTTCCAGGTCAGCCTGGTATAGAATGAGACTTATATTTATGGGCTGGGGAGATGGCTCAGCTGTTAAAAGGCACTTGTTTGTAAAGCCTGTTGGCATGGGTATAAAGTGGTTTATATACCTGGAGTTTGCAGTAGCAAGAGGGCCTGATATACACATACATTCTCTCTTTCTATCTCTCTTCCCCCCTTTCTCTCTGCTTGCGAATAAATAAAAATATTTTTAAGTAACTGAAAATATTTTTAAGAAAAAAAATTTTTTTTGAGATAGGATTTCATTATAGCCCAAGTATATAGTCTCAGGGTGGTCTCGAACTCACTGCAATACTCCTATCTCTGCCTCCCGAGTGCTGGGATTAAAAAATGTGGGCCACCATTCCAGGCTAAGAAAATATTTTTATTTGAAAGACAGAGAGAGGGAGCTAGACAGAGAAGGAGAGAAAGAAGTAGAGTACCAGGTGAACTCCAGATGTATGCACTACTTTGTACATCTGGCTTTAAGTGGATACTGGGGAACTGAACTCAGGAAGTCAGGCTTTGCAAGCAAGCACCTTTATAACCGCTGAGCCATTTCTCCAGCCTCCCATCAGAATTTAAAATCACTTATTTTTGTGTTTTACAACTGAGATGCTACATATTGTAAGCTTTTGGTCCCCTAAATATGAGCAATCATTCAACCCAACCTACTGGAAATTACATATATATGAAACTACTAAGAAAGCAAATTCCTTATGATGATTAATGTTCTAAGGAGGTTCCATTTAAGACACATAACACCTATAAAGCAGACTGCTTATTCTGTCACTAGTAGTAATGAAAATTCATACCAAAAAAATGTATGTGACCCCTGGCATATAATTACCTTTAGTTTAAAGTTCTCCAGGACTTGTCTGAAAAGAAAAGGGTTACCCCCTTCAGCACCATTTAAGAAGGCCTGCATCCAATCCTCACAAAAACGGTTGCTTCCTACAAGATATTTTTTCAAAAATTAAAGAAATGAAAAACCCTACAAAGCACATGTATTTATTTAAGATGTAATGAACATTTTAAAACTTCTATAGTAGCCGGGCGTGATGGCGCACGCCTTTAATCCCAGCACTCGGGAGGCAGAAGGAGGATCACCATGAGTTCAAGGCCACCCTGAGACTACATAGTGAATTCCAGGTCAGCCTGGGCTAGAGCGAGACCCTACCTCGAAAAACCAAAAAACAAAAACAAAAAAAAAAAACCACTTCTATAGTGATCTAAAAACTAGTAATGATTATGAGATATCTAAGAAGCACCAAAATGGCTAAAGCCCATCTTACCCCCTTGGACCACTCCCAAGTCACAACCTCCTTTTTTCCCATCAGAAAGTACTGCCACTCCCATATATTTCTTTAAATGTATGCCACCTACCTTTGTGCCTCTAATCTTTATGTGTGTTATTTTGTATGCATTTGAGCTTTTATTTTATTTTTTTGAGATCTGTAGCCCAGGCTGACCTGGAACTCACTCTGTAGTCCAGGCTGGCCTCAAAACTCACAGTGATCTTCCTACCTCTGTCCCTCTAACTCTTAAATGCTGGGATTAAAGGCATCACCATGCCCAGTTTATATATGTATGTATCTTTTCTTTTCTCTTTTCTTTCTTCCTCTCTCTCTCTCTCTCTCTCTTTTCTTTTCTTTCGATATAGGGTCTTACTCTAGTTCAGGCTGACCTGGAATTCACTATGTAGTCTCAGTGTGGCCTTGAACTCATGGTCATCCTCCTATCTCTGCCTCCTGAGTTCTGGGATTAAAGGCGTGGGCCACCCTGCCTGGCTATGTATTTTTCTAAATGGTTGTTTCGCTAAGTAGTATATTTTAAAACTATACTAATAAATGTATCTCTAGTTGATTCATTTTAGGCTATTCTAATATTTAACTGAATGAACTAGCAGTTATCAGCTTCCTGTTAATAAACATTTGGGTTGCTTCCAATTCTTTACTACTGCAAAAAATGCCAGGCATGGTGGCACATGCCTATGATCTCAGCACTTGGGAGATGGAGACAGGAAGTTCAGGAGTTCAAGGCCAGCCTAGGTAGGCTACAAAATACCAGTTCTCCAAAAAACAAATCACTAATGTTTTCAGCAAGTTTTGGACAGCTATGAAAAGCTGCACTGTATCATGTGCTTTCAATACAAAGAAATCACAACAGGTCCATGAAGACTACTTCACTGAGTTTATGCCTCACCTGCATTGTAGAATTGAGGCTGGGAGCTGCTGCAATCGATGACCACAGCCTTATGTTGCTCCTCTGTCATTGCCATGCACAAAGATGTCATGGTACCTTCATGAATAAGTCCTTGAAGACTGGCCACACTCAGAAACCTGTCACATATACAAGTCCTTTTCCACAAACAATACTGTAGAATGGAGGCGAAATCAAAACCATTCTGCACTGTGAGTGGGTAGGCTAAAACCTTCAGTGATCAGGGAAGCCTGGGAGATGTCACAGTGGGGAAGAACACTTGCTAAGTAATCATTGGGACTTGTGTTTGATCCTTAGAACCCATGTATAAACCCGTGCATGCCTGTAACCCCAGCACTGAGGGGAAAGAGACAGGAGGACACCTGGTTGGAGCTGGTCAGCCAGCCCTACCAAAAAATGACAAATCTCCAAGTTCAGTGAGAAACCCTGTCTCGAGGAAATAAAGGACAAGAGAGTTAACTGAGGACACCAACATTGTCCTCTTCTGGCCTTCACACACAAAGAGGGAACCAATGAGCAATACCATGCATACACAAATTAATGATCAGGGTTGCTATAAAAGGTTTTCACAAAAATTAGGTTCTTGGGTTGAAGAGATTGCTCAGTGGTTAAAGTGCTTGCCTGAAAAGCCTAAGGACCCAGGTTCAATTCCTCAGTACCCATGTAAAGCCAGATGCATAAAGTGTCACATGTATCTGGAATTCATTTGCAATGGCTAGAGGCCCTAGTGCACCCATTCTCTGTCTCTCTTCTCTCTTTCTACTTGCAAATAAGTAAATAAAAATAAAAAAGGTTCTTTACCTGTTAATGTCTGTTTTTGTTTGTTCATCTGATTCTTTAACCTCAACAGGAGTATAACTCAAAGCCTATGAAAGGAAAAAAGTCTGATTCATACATGTCCTCTAATTTTCCTCAGTGAGCAGCCACTTGTGACTAAGTATTACCTTCTTCAGGAACCACCACAGCAGGCTTCACTCACATCTTTGTTCAGCAGCTGTTTGTTACCATATTTTAAGGCAGAGTTAGTTTTTTGAGGAGTTTTCAGTAGTGAGGATAAAACCCAAAACTTCATGCACATAAGGCAAGTGCTCTACCACTGAGCTACATTGCTCAGCAATGTCTTCTCCTTTTCTTTCTTTCTTTCTTTCTCTCTCTCTCTCTCTCTCTCTCTCTCTCTCTCTCTCTCTCTCTCTCTCTCTTTCTTTCTTTCTTTCTTTCTTCTTTCTTTTTCCCTGGTTATTTTGAACAGGGTCTTCCTGTGTAGTCTAGGCTGGCTTGGAACTCCCAATCCTCCATGCTCAGACTGCTGAGTGCTAAGATTGAAGGACATGAGACCACACTGATGATGTGTTTATGTATGTGCGTGTATGCACGTGCATGTGGTATGGATGTAGTGTGTGCACATGTGTGCACACATACACACGAATGCAGAGGCCTCAGATGTGTCCCCTCTATCACTATTCCATGAAATTTCCTTGAGACAGAATCTCTCATTGAACCTGGAGCTGCCATTTTTAGTCAGACTGGTTGACCAGTGAGTCCTCCCTCACCACTAGGATTACAAGCATGCCTGGCCATGCCTAGCTTTTTACATGGGTGCTGGGATCAAACTCAGGTCCTCATGCTTGCATAACAAACATTCTTACCCATCAGACCAACTCCCCAGACCTTAATTATAAATTTTATAGTTTAAATAGCTTTGAAATTTTGTTTTCCTTTCAAAATGTTTCGGAAAGTGCATCTTTCCCAGTTCATTTCAAATAGCAATGATTCGAGCCAGTTGCAGTTGGGTAGACCTGCAATCACACCATATGGGAGGCGGAAGCATGAAAACTAAAAATTTGAGGCCAGCCTAAAGCTTCACTGTGAGACCCTATCTCAAAAAAATGACCAAAAAATTATTAATTTTTTTGTGTTTTATTTTTCGAGGTAGGGTCTTGCTCTAGCCCAGTCTGATCTGGAATTTACTATGTAGTCTCAGGCTGGCCTCGAACTCACGGCAATCCTCCTACCTCTGCCTCCTGAGTGTTGGGATTAAAGGTATGTGCCCCCACAGCCAGCTCTTTGTGTGTGTGTGTGTGTGTGTGTGTGTGTGTGTGTGTGTGTGTGTGTTTAATCTTACAAAGATTAAGCTGACATTTACAATTAAATTCCACCTTACCCAGGCTGGTCTCAAACTTGTGATTGCTCTGCCACAATCCTCTTCAGCATTTGCCTACCCACATATACCACCACAACCAACTCCACCTGAGCAATGAAACTTTCTAGCTGAACATGGTGGTACTTGCCTTTACTTCCAGCTCTCAGGAGGCAGAGGTAGGAGGATTGTTGTGAGTTCAAAGCCAGCATGGGACCAAAGAGTGAGTTCAGGTCAGTCTGGGCTAGAGTGAGACTTTACCTTGAAAAAAATAAAACAACAACAACAACAACAAAAAATCCTTTCTAGATCTGAGCAAATAAAATGTAGTTCTTTTCTATGTAGTCAGTCTAGACTTCATAGGGAGACCCTGCTTCAAAATATCCCCTCACCCCCCAAAAAAGGAGGAAACATTACTGAGGAAAGGTTGTAGCTCAGTGGTAGAGCACTTGCCTTGTATGCATGAAGTCTTGGGTTTTATCCTCACTACTAAAACACTCCTCAGAAAACCAACTCTGCCTTATGAAAAAACAAAGAGAGACATTAACAGGTAAAGAACCTTTTTTTTTTCTTTTTTTTTAAGACAAGGTCTCACTCTGTAGCCCAGGTTGTACTGGTGTCCCAAACTCACTCTGTAAACCAGGCTGACCTTAAACTCATGGCAACCCACCTGCTTCAGTCTTCCAAGGCCTGGGATTATAAGCATGAGCTACCACCCCCAGCAAAAAAAAAAAAAAAAAAAAAATGTGATCTATCTTAGCATAGTCTGAATAAATATTCCTAGAGAAAATGTTTGGAGAAATTGAGTATGTTTCTAAATGAGCCAATCCAAACTCTGCCAAAGAAACACTCAGGTAAGAGAATTCTCTTGTTTGGTAATACGTACCGCGTGGAGCAGGTAGGTAAGTTTCTCCTGAAAGAGAAGAACAACCCTTTGGATTGGACATACAACATCCTCAAACCAGCTGTTCAGATAGGACTTGGTGTGGTTCTCCAGGCCTCTTTCCTAGATCAACACAGAAGAATGTCCTTTGCTTTAATATCAGAAACTTTAGTAGAATTAGTATCTGCTTCAATATACTTTTTTTTTTTTTTGATGCAGGGTCTTACTGTAGCCCAAGCTGACCTGGAACTCAATCTGCAGTCCCAGGCTTGCCTCAAATTCACAGCAATCCTACCTCAGCCTCCCGAGTGCTGGGATTAAAGGCATGCATGTGCCACTATGCTGGCTCAATATATTTAAAAAAATATTTTATTTATTTATTTGAGAGAGAGTGAGAGAAAGAAACAGACAGAGAGAGAATGGGCATACCAGGGCCTCCAGCCACTGCAAACAAACTCCAGACACATGCGCTACCTTGTGCATCTGGCTTTATGTGGGTGCTGGGGAATTGAACTCAGGTCCTTTTCAGGTAGGCACCTTAACCGATAAGCCATCTCTCCAGCCCCAATATACTTTTAATAGTAAATAAAACAATACAGATCCCTTTTTTTTTTTGACGTAGGGTCTTGTTGTAGCCCAGGCTGACCTGGAATTCACTATGTAGTCTCAGAGTGGCCTCAAACTCACAGCAATTCTCCTACCTCAACCTCCAAAATGCTGGGATTAAAGGCGTGTACCACCATGACCGGCTTTTTCATAATTTTTATTTGCATGTGTGTCTGTGTCTGTCTGTATGGATATACCAGGGCCTCTTGCTACTGCAAAGGAATTCCAGACACATATACCACTTTGTGCATCTGGCTTTATATGGGTCCTGAGGAATCGAACCCAGGATGGCAGCAGGCTTTATAAGCAAGCATCTTTAACCACCAAGCCATCTCTCCAGCCTCTCCTGCCTCCCCCACCCGTTTTTAAGTAAACACCATCAAGGCCAGCATGAACTACAAAGGGAATTTTAGACCAGACTACAAAGCAAAACCCTGACGCCAAAAGAAAAACAAACAACAACAACAAAAAAGGCACTGTGATAGCTTTTCTAGGAGACTGAATGAACAGGGCCCATGATAATCTTTACTTGAAGGAAGAGTTGGGCATCTTTCTGTTGTTTTCTCCCACTGCACTGTGCCCGCACTAGAGATCACCTAAATCCTGATTTCTTCACCACGTATAGTATCTGAAACATGAAGAGCATGAGCTTAGTACCTGAATGTGCACAGAATTCGACATTTTCTTTTGTTTTGTTTTTCAAGGGAGGGTGTCACTCTAGCCCAGGTTGGCCTGACTCATGGTGATCCACCTACATCATCCTCCCCAGTGATGGAATAAAGGCATGTGCCACCATGCCTGGCTTCCAAAATTTGTTTGTCCTCAAAATGTGAATAGAAGGGAATATAAAATATTAAATATGCTCCCTTTCAAATGAAAAAATATTTTTCTTTAAAAAAAATCAAGGGGGGGCTGGAGAGATGGCTCAGCGGTTAAGGCACTTGCCTCCAGTGCCTAAGGCCCTGGGTTCAATTCCCCAGGACCCACATAAGCCAAACCCACAAGGTGGTGGCCCTGGTGCATTCTCTCTCTCTCTCTCTCTCTCTCTCTCTCTCTCTCTCTCTCTCTCTCTCTCTCTCGGTTTGAAAATGAATAAGTAAAATATTTTTAAAAAGCCTGTATGATTTTAAAAAAGATCTTTAAAAAAAAATCAAGGGGTCTAGAGAGATAGCTCAGCAGTTAAAGGTGCTTCCTTGCAGAGCTTAATGATCCAAGTTCAATTCCCTAGTACCCATGTAAAGCCAGATGCACAAAGTGAGCATACATCTGGAGTTCATTTGCAGTGGCAAGAGATATTGGTGTTCACTTGCATGTGCACTCTCTTTCTGACTCTTTCAAAAAATAAAGTGGTGGTGCACGCCTTTAATCCCAGAACTCGGAGGTAGAGGTAGAGGTAGGAGGATTGCCATGAGTTCAAGGCCACCCTGAGGCTACATAGTGAATTCCAGGTCAATCTGAGCTAGAGCGAGACCCTACCTCAAAAAACCAAAAAATATATATATATTTTAAAAAATAAATAAAACAACTAGGCATGCTGGCTCACGCCTTTAGTCCCAGCACTTGGGAGGCAGAGGTAGAAGGATTGATGTGATTTGGAGGACACCCAGAGACTACATAGTAAATTCCAGATCAGCCTGGACTAAAGTGAGACCCTACCACGAAAAACCAAAAAAAAAAAAAAAAAACCCATTAATAATAATAATAAATAATAAAGAAATAAATAAAATAGGGGCTGAAGAAATGGCTCAGCAGTTAAAGGCACTTGCTTGAAAAGCCTGACAGCCCTGGCTCAACTCTCCAGTTCCCACATAAAACCAATAGTGGTGTATGAATCTGGAGTTCATTTGCACTAGCAAATAAATACTTTAAACACAACACATACTTAAATCAGTTTTCTTACCTCACAATTTATGTTATTTTTTAGTCCTTGGATATACTTGTCCAATTCAAGCCTGAAAGTATGTTCTTAAGGAAGTGATAAAGAATGCACAATCAATATTTTATCTCTCTATAGGAAATACAAGGCCATTCAAATAATCTGAACTGCAAATCAAAAAAGCTAAGACAGCTGGGAAGATGGATCAGCAGTTAAGGGAATTTCCGATGCAAGCATGAGGGCCTGAGAACTGAGAATCCACATAAACAGTGTGGCATGGCCAGATGCATCTGTAACCCTAGTCCCATAGGGGAGTAGAGACCCAATAATCAAATCACCAGAATTCACAAAATAATGACACACACCTTTAATCCCAGCACTCGGGAGGCAGAGGTAGGAGGATCACTGTGAGTTCGAGGCCGGCCTGAGCTAGAGTGAGACCCTTCAAAAAAAAAAAAGAAAGAAAGAAAGAAAAGAAAAAAGATATGAAATTCAAGCCCACACTTAGGGGTAGAGAAACTTGCAGAGAGGATGCTCGAGCTGCTCCTGCACTGGTTGTCCCCTGTTCTCCTTCATGCCCTCAAAGACCCAAGAAAGGATATAGCTCCAGTCCTTTTTCAGACCCTCCTAAAAAGCAGACCACGTACTCTGAAGGGGTATGTTCAGGGCCAGGTGTTGCTGTTTCAGGAAGCAGATTTTCTTGTTGGAAAAGGCAGTAATAACAACCAACTCGGTAACCTGGAATTCTAGACAAGAAAGAAAAGAAATCCATCTCATTTTTCAGACTGTACTGAACTATGGTCACCTTGATCTGACAACCCCTGTAGACTGCCCACTACTGCAGAGCTTCCCAGACTTCCCATGAGCTTACTCATCTGTACCTCCTGGTGGACTGGAATTAAAGTAGCCTCTAACAGAAGTGAACTTTCTTTTAATTCTCTTGTTTAAGTGAAAAGTTCATATCAAGTTCACTCTTGTTTATAGAATCCCTGCATTTACATAAAGATAAGCATGTTCTCCCCATCTCTCAAATCTTCATATGTCATAGATGCTCCAAGCAGGTGTACCAGGCCCATTCCTTGGGTCAGGGGCTCATATTCCTGAGGAGACCTATATGCTAAATTCATAGTCTAAAGGAATATAATAGAAAGACAAGCCAGGCGCGATGGCGCACGCCTTTAATCCCAGCACTCGGGAGGCAGAGGTAGGAGGATCGCTGTAAGTTCAAGGCCACCCTGAGACGACATAATGAATTCCAGGTCAGCCTGGGCTAGAGTGAGACCCTACCTCGAAAAACCAAAAAAAAAAAAAAAAAAAAAAGACAGCTAGGCAGCTAGAGAGATGGTTCAGCAGTTAAGGCATTTGCCTGCAAAGCCTAATAACCCAGGTTTGATTCCCCAGTACCCACGTTAAGCCAGATGCAGAAAGTGGCACATGCATCTGGAGTTCATCTGCAGTGGCTTGAGGCCCTGGTATGCCCATTCTCCCCCTCTCCCTTCTCCTTGCAAATAAATAATAAAATTAAAAAGAAAGACAGAATTGGGAGGCTGGGCAGATGGCTCAGTGGTAAAGGTGCTTGCCCAAAAAGCCTAAGGACCTGAGTTTGATTCTCCTCTACCCATGTAAAGCCAGATGTACAAGGTGGCACATGCATCTGGAGTTTGCAGTGGCTAGAGGCCTTGGCGTGCCCATTTTCTCTCTATAAATATATCTGCCTCTTTCTCAAATAAGTGAAAAAGAAGAAAAAAGACAGAATTGGATCAGGAATGCCAATGTTTAACCTACGTTTAAGCTGCAATGCCATCAAAGTAATAAGCTCTGTGATCTTGGGCATCCCATTTAACTTCTCTGAGTTTATTTCCTCATTTTAAATATCTCCCTTTCTAAGGAGAACTGCATCAAAGTTTATGAAAGCAGGACTGGTAAGATGGCTCAGCAGTTAAAGGTACTTACTTGCAAAGTCTACCAGCTCAGGTTCAATTCCCAAGCTTCTCATTAAGCCAGATATAAAAAGTGGCACAAGGGATGGAGAGATGGCTCAGTAGTTAAATATGCTTGTTTACAAAGTGTGATGATGGCCTGGTTTCAATTCCCCAGTACCCATGTAAAAGTCAGATGTACAAAGTAGCACATGCATCTGGCATTTATTTGTAGCAGCATGAAGCCCTAATGTGCCCAAAATCACACACACA
>PVHP010042997.1:0-14687 GCA_004024765.1 Zapus hudsonius
AAGTTTTGATGTCAACTTGACCTTTCAAGTAATCTTGGGTGGGTCTCTGAGGATGTTTACAGGAAGGCAGACTCTCAGCAAGGGGCAAGATGTAAGGAAGCTCAAAGAAGCTGGAAGTAAACATCCTTTCCTGTGTGGGCAGTGCAGGAAGAAAATTCCAGAGACTCAGGAAGCCATTAAGTCTGGGATGGGGCTGCAAGACCCCACCCTAAGCCTATATAAAGGAGAAGAAATTCTCTTCTTGGCTCCTGCCTGTTTCCTGTTCTCTGTGTGTGGTATAAGTGATGGGTTTCTCTGCTCGGACTTGTGTAAGAGGGCCAGCCTCTTTCACTGTTATGGAACTTCCCCTCAATCTGTAGCTTCAATAAATACTTTCCTCCCCCAAATTGTGCCTGGTTTGAAGATTCATCCCAGGAGCGTGTGGCGGACTACGACAGACCCCAAAGATCTTTCTTGCATCAGTTCTTGCAACTGTGCCTCTGATAGTCACATAGTAAGTTCCTGCTCAGCACTCTGTTCTCATCTCATATGTTATTACTTTGTACAACTTCCCTACCTGATAGTCCCTCGGGCCCTTCCATTCATTCTAGAATATCATCCCATTTGATTTTCTTCATAAGACTCATGTCCTGGAATCAACTTACTCATTTGCATACCTGTTTTCTAATATGCCATCTTCGTGAAGAAAAATTAAAAAAAAAAACCAAAAACCTGTCACTTTCCCTTCCTTACCTGCAGGAAATAGAACAGCGTCTGCCATGTGGTAGACACTTAATAATGATTTTTGAGCAAATAAATTAATGAATGGCTTGAATCTTGCAGCAATAAACCCTCATTATCATCATTACCACTGATGAATGCAGGAGCTACAGTTAGCTGGTATTTCATTGTAAGAAAATATTCAAAGAGAAACGATAATTTTAAAAAGCTTACATAGAAATAACCACGTGTCTCTGCTTGGCTCTTATTGACTTCTACTTCATAAGATAAATATCTGCTATTAAACTTCTTTGAATTCTCCCATTGCACATATAAGGCATCATCTTTGAAGAAGAGATTTTTAATATGTGGAGGACCAGGTATCACTGAAAGATAGAAGAAAGCAAATTAGTTTCCAAAAGTTTATTTGATTATATGCATATAAGATGTGATTATATATATGTAAAATGGATAATGAAGGTTCACAAAGTTAAATCAAAATAGGTCTGATGCTTTTAATGAGTTCACATGATCTGATATGCAATTTTAGAATTTCTGATTAGCCACAATTAGTAGAAGAAGTGTATGTAAAACTGCCTAGTAAAATGGATTTAAGGATTATCTTTGGCAGTATCTGGTAGATGACATGAACTCTGCCCTGCATCTGGTCAGAAAATAGACAGAGTAGAATCAATACATCTAGCTGAACATAGAGAATGAAAACAAGAAGTTCTTAGATCCAGATGTGCTTCCATCAGACAGGTAACAAATCACCAAATCTAAGGGGCTTTTATCATTCACCCACACACTCCAGTCCAAGACTGCAATGAAAACATTACCCTATTCTCTCCTTCACATGCTATAACATGGCTGCACTTTGAGAACAATCTGCTAAGTGAAATAATCCAGCGTCAAAAATAAAGTGTATGATTTCCCTCATATGAAATAGTTAAATTCATAGAAACATAGAGTAGAAAGAGCCTGGTATGGTGGCACATGCCTTTAATCCCAGCAGTCTGGAGGCTGAGGTAGGAAGATCACCATGAGTTCAAGGCCACCCTGAGACTACATATTAAATTCCAGGTCAACCTGGGCTAGAGTGAGACCCTACCTCAAAATAAACAAAACAAACAAATAAAAAAGTAGAAAGGTCCTCCACATAATTCAAAATCAATCCCAGTGCTGGGGAGGTGGTAACTGGAGGATCCGTAAGGCTCTCTGGGTAGCTAGTCTAGCCTGATTGATGAGCTTCAGGTTCAGTGAGAGACAGCACCTTTAAAAAGTGGATGGTGCCTAAAGAATACCACGTGAGGTAATTAGCATCCACAGACACAGGCACAAGCACATGCACAACATGCCCACACACATACCTGCCACACACATGTGAATATATTAATACAACCACATGCATATACATACAAAACTATCTAAGAGAATCTGCCAAACAAATGAAAGGAAAGAAGAGAGATTTGCTTCAATCTACTCCAAATGGCAAACTACACCAACCTCATTTGCTTGGCCTACAAATGAGGCTACCTTTTGTCCCCTGCTACAATTTACTTCCATGACTAGCTGGAGGAGTGATAGATAATGAATGTCCTGCTCAAAGACTTGGAAACCTTTGTCAAAGGATGGCTCTTTGTCTATAAATCATATAAACCATTGAGCCAGAAGCCAAGGTCCCTGTTAGGTTATTACAAGTAAACCAGTACACTGAAGAGAATCTATATGCCTTAAGCAAAGGAGGAAAGAACTAAGACCTCAATCATATATTTGCTGTTCAAACCAAGGCCTCTAACAGGCTGACTTTCAGCTGGTCTAGCCACATATGGTCATCCTGGTTGTTCTGACGGATCAGTAGCTGTGCCATACAGTGTTAAATATTTTGAATATGGAGTAGAAGTATAGCTCAGTGGTAGAACACGTGCTTAGCATTTATAGAGCCATAAATTTCATTTTTCAATAAAAATAATTTGAACAATACCTCTGATGATATTGCATCCAATTTTAGCATTGTCTAGTTAAGAGACCATTCAGAAATTGTATGATCATACAAGCAGCCTCCTCCTAAGTATCATTTTGAAGAATAAAGAGATCTTTGACAAGCAACCTGGAGTCCAACCTTTGTTATACAACTAACTTCTCTAGGTCTCAGCCTATTCCTAAGTAAACAAGAGCAAAGCACCCAACACACGTGCTCCATAAGTAGAATTTCCCAGCTTACGCCTTTAGACAGGAGTTACCAAAGGAACATTTACATAGCCACTTGTTTCAAGAAGATCTTAAAACTAAGAAGGTCATTTTAAAAATTATTTGCTTTGATTGTTCCAAAGACATTTTTATCCATGCTGTTAGAGAGGGCTTCTAAAACTTACCATGGGAAGTTAAAGTCTGGGTCCGTGGGTTACTTAGGGGGTTGCAGCGTGCATCAACTCCCCGTTCGCCCACGGGAGCTGGGTGAGCAGTGGCTTGGAATAGCCGTGAGCCGAACCAGAGATGAGACCCTCGGGAGAATGCGGCAGTGGGCAGTTCTCATTTTATTGGTAGATAACAGTTGCTTATATAGGGAAAAGTCAGAGGTAGAAGCATAGGAAGCAAGATCTGTGGGCATCTCATGAGTTTGATTGGTAGGGGCCAGTATCCTAATTTACATAGATAAATTGAGGGGGCTACATGACTCTATACATGGACAGAATGGTGATGTTAGCAGAGGAAATGAAACCCTATTGTTTAGGTTTGTTATTTGCAATTAGAGTAAGTTAGGCTTTGAACTGCTTATCTTATCGGAGCTGTGTCCTGCCTATGGCTGGAGTTCTCAGGATTGCTAAGATTTACAGGGGCCCTCGGACTTTGCCTCAACTTCCTTATCAGGAGGAGACTGTCCCAGAAGCCTGCCAGACTCAGCAAAACCCTACATCCTCCATGCCTCATTAGCAGGGTACCACAACTTAAAGACACTATATTGAAGGATGGCCTAATTTTCCCTGCATCATCCTTGACCATTACTTGAACACTGCGTTGTTCAAAACTGGAATCCTTCACTTTATTCAGATTAAAGGAACAACCAATGTGTCGACCCTCTCTAAAGATGTTTTCACATTGAATGATTTTCCCCAGGCTGCTATGCCTACAAGATAAAACAAGACAATTCTCTGTATTATTTTGAATAAGGTCAAGAGAACAAAGGTAGATTTTTTAATAGCTCAAAGTAAGGTCCATGAAAAGTGATATTTATAATAAGATGAGATATCTTTCCAAAACTATGTCATTTATTTGCAAGTAGAAAAGAAGGGAAAGAGAGAATGGGCGTGCCAGAGCCTCTGGCTGGTACAGATGAACTCCAGATGCATGTGCCACTTTCTGCATCTGGCTATGTTAGTAATGGAGAACTGAACTCAGGCCACAGACTGTGCAAGCAAGCGCCACTATTAACCACTGAGCAATCTCCCAAGCCTCAAGATAGCTTTTTTTAAAAAAAAATATTTTTATTTATTTACTTGCAAGCAGAGACAGAAAACAGATTGGGCATGCCATGGCCTCCAGTCACTGCAAACAAACTCCAGATGCATGTGCCAATTTTTGGATCAAGATAGATTTTGTAAAAGTTTATTTTATAATGTGGTTCATTTCATAGTCAGGAGAAAAGCCTGTTCTTTGTTGCTGAGCATTGGTATTATCAATATCCAAGGAAGCTGGAATCCTGGTCTTCCTCTTCTTTGTGAGAGAAGATGCTCTGAAGCCAGTGTGAGAAGTTTTATACTTTCTGAAAATGTCTATATATTCCATGGATCACATGATTTGCCTCTGCTACTCTCTGCCTTTCCTCCCTCCCCCTTTTCCTCAGCTTATCCACCCCTCATTTGCCTCACTCTTCCCAGGTGTGGGGAATCATATTGACAATATTCTTCTATTTCTGATTCACTTATCCACTCATTCCTAGTTTTGTCCCATAATTACACTATCATTTGTTGTCTGGGGATTCCTAGACTTGAACTTGACCTCACAGTTCATCCCAGATTTCTTACTGCTTCATTACAGAGTTTCACTCTGCCCTTGTGATGCCTGAGCCATATGAACCCTCTTTTTACATCAAACTGCCTTTTATTCTGGCCTTCCCATTTCCATTCCTCAGAGTTCACTGTCACTAACTCCTCAAATACTGTGATATCACCCTTGTTTGGCTCTCATTTCAAATATATCACCAAATTATGTTTGCAAAACTTCTTGGAGTCCCATCTCTGTGATATTCCCATTACCCACACCCTGATTCATGATCTCATTGTTTCAGAATGCAGGTTTGCCCTCACTGACCTTTATTATTAGTTCCCTCTGAATACTGTCAGATTAACATTCTAGAACACAATGGCTTCCAAAATGTCCATACCACCATATGGCTTTCAACGACTTCCATAATTATTGTAAGTATTGCTGGTAGGCTGAGGAGATATAAGTATCACTGGGGCCCTAAATCCCACTTCATCTTTACACACGGTTTTCCCACTGTATCTAGCCCAATACAGTTTTTCCACTGTATCTATCCCAGTAAAGGCGGAAAGAATTTACTTTTTTTTTTTTTTTTTTGCATTAGCTATCAAAGAACTCTGTGTTTTAGGAACTGGCACAAGACAAGGAGTCATCTTACATCATCCATCACAATGGGAGTTGTGCAAAGGTTCTGCAGAAAAGGATGATAATTTTTAAGAAATGATCAAAAAGTAGAGAGTCCCAAGCTCTTGACCTGTAGATCATCTGTAATTCAAAATGCTGACTGCTCAAATTTTCCAGAGAATCTGACTTGGATGGTTTTTCCTGAGCTCAAGAATCAGTACTGTGACAGAAATCCTTCAGGAGAATTTTAAAAAATATTATTTATTAGTTTGAAAGAGGGTGAGAAAATGGTGGGCATGGCAGGGTCTCCAGCTGCTGCCAGCCACTGTGCATCTGGCTTTACTTAGGTACTGGGGAATAGAACTCAGGTTGTTAGGCTTTGCAGACAAGTTCTTTAACTGCTGAGCCATCTTTCCAACCCAAGAGAATTTGTTTTAATGCAGAGCTCATGCATTTATGCCTACAAAGACTGTGCAAATAAGCATTTCAATATAGAAAAGATGATTGTCCTTCATGAGATAGTTAATCTTTTTCTTTTTCTTTTTGGAACAGAGCCCCATGTAACCCAGCCTGGCCTTGAACTCACTATATAGCCAGGGATAACCTTGAAATCCTGGTCCTACTGCCTCCACCTCCCAAGTTCTGGTATTATAGACATATGTCTGCTAAGAGATAGTCAAATCCTCCTCTAGCTGCAAGTCTCTGTGGTCTATGAAAGAAAAATTAAGTCATGACAGATTTTTTGTATTAGACAGTCCTGGAATGTTTTCCAACCATGGCCAGAAACAGAAACTAATGAATCAAATAACATGTTACTTACATAAAAAAAAACTACATATAAAATTAGATTTAAAACATAATGAAAGAAACTCCTCTAAACTACAATCTTTTAGATACATCTTTTTGTACTCAGTATTTCTTAGACACTCATGAACTACAAATGTGAAATTTTAAAACAATTCTGTCATAATTTAGAAATAATAAAAGGGCAAATACTGTCACTGAACAAACTTTCTGAACTTCTTATAAAATATTTGATGATAATCTATGATAATAGGTGATTACTATTAAAATTCTCACACTGGATTCTTCCTCAGAAACACATTGCTGCCAGACATGGTGTCACATGCCTTTAATCCCAGCACATGGGAGGCAGAGGTAGGAGCATCATCATGAGATGAGTTTGAGGCCATCCTAGGACTACAAGAGTGTATGCTAGGTCAACCTGGGACAGAGTGAGATGCTATCAAAGAGAGAGTGGGGAGGGGGAATGAGGGAGGGAAGGAGGGAGGAAGGAAGGAAAGAAGGAAGGAAGGAAGGATAAAAGAAAAAAAGAAAAGGAAAAAGAAAAGAATTGAAAGAAGCACATTGCTGACACAAGGAGGAAACGGGCAAATAAATAAAAGATTGTTTTCCTAACTCTGAAGATGATAAATATGGGGAGAAATCCCTCAAGTTCATTGGTCTGCTGAGTCTGGCTATTCATGTCAGGGTCCTTTCAATTCCAAACTATCCCTGCTGAGACACAAGTCATTGCTCTGGAACTCCCAAAAATATGATTTAATTTTAAAAATTGATTGGCCATGTTCTGGCTGGATATTAGAGTAAACAGTCTGTGGTTATTTGTGTGAAGTGATTTGTACCAGCACCTAAGCCATTCTGGGGGCTTAGTAAGAAGCTCCATGCCCTGACTCCCTTGTAGGTGAGATTGGGAAGGATCTGTCTAGGGAACAGCAGGGGAGGAGGATGTATGGGCTTGGAGTCAATTCCATGTGGTTCAGGAAGAGGATAGCATCACATGCTGACTACTATATCTACAAATGAGAAAGGACACATAACAAACACCAGTATCTATGGCTGTCACCTACTGAGTGCTTTTTTACTCTGCTCAGATGGGCAGTTAGCCACAGCTCCAAGCACTTTTCATGTAATAACAGCTGTTGCAAGAATCTTCTGCAGTTGGTACTACTATCACTATCCTCATTATACAGATTATAAAGCTGAGATTCAGAGAGAGTAACTTGCCCCAAATCACATTGCTCATTAAGGACAAGAGTCAGGATTTGAACCCAAGCGGCATGGTTCCAAAATGAACAAGTTGTAAGGTGTGAGGGTAGAAGACACAGAATCTATACCAGCACGGTATGCCAGAAGTTTTAGAGACTACAGAAATGTTCCACACATGACAGACCACTCAAGCTGGCTGAAGAATCTGAACCACTGAAATTTAAACTTCAAGAATGTACACAGCCAGATGTGCTGGCAGCTCCTGTGTCAAGCAGCACCAGTAAACACTATGGACACTATGGGAAGAGCCTCTGCTGGCAAACCACTCTGGAAATATATATGACAAGAAATAGGATCTTTGCTACTTATTCCCCTTGGGTGCCTGCAAACTGCCACCGCTAATTGCTATACAGACTGTGCCCTGCCAAAAGGTAACCAAATGAGAGTTTAAAGCCAATCAACTGTCAACTGAAAAGAGTCCAGCCTAGGCTTCCGGTTCAAGATGGAGGACTAGAAGCCACCCAGTGTCCCCCGGGGAACAAGGGTTAGGGTTTTCAGTGGTGATCCAGGCTGGGGACACAAGCTGCAGGGAGGATAAGGTTGCACCTGAAGCCGTGAGTGCTACAGCCCAGCTGGCAGGACCCGCTCCAGTGGTCTGAGCCTGCTGAGCTCTGTGCCCCCCCCATCCCCTGCCACTCGCTTCCCTCTCCCACGCACCCCCCAACCACTGCCACCCCATCCCCGGCAATGGAAGCCCAGCAGCTGCTTTCCCACGTCCAAGGAGCCAGAGGCTGTGTTTCCCACCTGGGTCTGGAACTTCTCTCCCCAGCCTGGGTCCAGAGGCTGTGTTTCCTACTTGGGTCCATAGCTTCCCTCCCCCACCCGGGTCCAGAGGCTGCATTTCCCGCCTGGGTCCAGAGCTTCCCTCCCCCACTCAGGTTCAGAGGCTGTACTTCCCATTTAGGTCCAGAGCTTCCTTCCCCTGCTTGGGTCCAGAGGCTGCATTTCTCACTTGGGTCCAGAGGTTCCCTCTCCTGCCCAGGTCCAGAGGGTGCGTTTCCCGCCTAGGTCCAGAGGTTCCCTCTCCCGCCTTGGTCTGGAGGCTGCATTTCTTGCTCAGGTCCAGAGGTTCCCTGTCCTGCCTGAGTCACAAGGCTGCATTACCTGCCTGGGTCCGGAGGTTTTGTTTCCCGCCCAGACATCTCAAAAGCATCATACCAACCACCTCCAGTGGAAGCAAAATGGGCAGACCTCAACACAAGAATACTACACCAACTGAGGAAACCACGCCAAATGACAACAGCAATACCACTAAAGAGAGGGAGTGGAGGTAGGCCCAGGATGACACAACACTAAGCCCCGATCATAGTGGTGCAGATACAAAGGAGAACCTCTTATTAGCCATACAAGAAATGGGTAAGCAACTTGAACAAGTAAAATGTCAACTCACAAGCTTTGCCACCACACTTAATATACTAGAGGAGAGCCAAATGGACCTCAGAAGAGATATAACAAACCTAAAGGCAAACCCACAAACTGAAGGTATCAAAAACCAGCTTTCCAAATTAACCGAAGACATCTGCAAATATCAGGAAGAAGTAATTAAATCAAATCTTGAAGTGAACTCACATTTCAACAGGATGATAGAAGCAACCCAAAAAGAAGTTGCAGAAAACAAAAACCATAGTAAGATAATAAGAACATACCTAGAATCTCTTACCAACAGGATTAATCACTGGGAAAACAGAACCTCCGACATGGAAGACAAAACAGAGGAGAATTTGAGAGAAATCAGAAATTTGGTGAAATTCAAAAGAGCAAGTGAATAGACTAAAGGGAAATGTGGGATACCATAAAAAAGACCTAATTTCAGGATCATGGGGATCCCAGAAAGAAAAGAAAATCAAACTAGGGGCATAGAAAATATCTTCAACAGAATTATTCAAGAAAACTTCCCATACTTGGCAAGAGATAGTCCTGTACATCTAAAAGAGATACGGAGGACCCCAAACAAATTGGACCAAAGGAGGAGCTCCCCAAGACATTATCTTAGTTATAATGCCAAACATTGAGGGTAAAGAGAGAGTCCTTAGAGCAACGAGAGAAAGGAAACTAATCACCTACAAAGGCAAACCCATTAAAATCACCTCAGACTTCTCCATAGAAACTTTAAAAGCCAGAAGAGCTTGAAACAAAGCAATTCTAGGCCTAAAGAAGAACGGATTCCAACCTAGACTACTGTACCCAGCAAAGCTATCCAGCATAATAGATGGAGAAATTAATGAATTCCATCAGACTAACCAGCTCTACAATTATTTGAACACAAAGCCAAAACTTCAAGATATACTCCTTGAGATATCCCATGCAGATGAAACAAATAATCGACCCCAGGAAAAGAACAGCGAGCCAGCAAGGTAACATCAGAGAGATAGCAACAACAGCTCGGACATCAACCCCCAGAGTCTCTTCAACATGGCATGGTTTAAAGCAACCCTCACAGTCATAACTTTGAACGTAAATGGTCTCAACTCTCCTATAAAAAGACACAGGATATCAGGTTGGATCAGAAAAATGGACCCCTCCATCTGATGCCTTCAAGAAACACACCTTATCACTAGAGACAGTAACCTACTGAGACTAAAAGGATGGAAAACAATTTTCCAGACATGTGGGAATAATAAAAAAGCAGGTATAACTATTCTAATATCTGACAAAATAGACTTTAAACTGAAAGCAATACAAAAGGACAATGATGGCCACTTCCTACTGATCAAGGGAACAATACAACAAGAAGACATCACTATATTAAATATGTATGCACCAAATGTACATAAAGTACATAAAGCATAAATTACTCAAAAGCAATGCAGATATAGATGCCAACACCATCATAGTAGGAGACTTTAACACTCCACTGTCATCCCTGGACAGATCTACCAAACAAAAGACAAGCAGGGAAATAAAGTTGCTAAATAGCACCATAGACAAACTAGGGATAACAGACATTTACAGAACATTCCATCTGAAGGACACAGATTACACATTCTTCTCAACAGCGCATGGAACCTTCTCCAAAATAGATCACATACTTGGGCATAAATCATCCCTCAGCAAATTTAGAAAGATCAGCGTAATCCCCTGCATCATATCAGACCACAATGCATTAAAACTAAAAATTAACAATGGAAGAGGATCCAAAAATTTCAATAGATTTTGGCAACTGAACAACTCGCTCCTGAGAAATGAATGGGACAAACAAGAAATCAGACAGGAAATCCAGAATTTCCTAGAAACAAATGATAATGAGACACAACATTTCAGAAGGTGTGGGACACAATGAAGGCAGTCCTAAGGGGAAAATTCATTGCACTAAATGCCTACATAATGAAGACAGAGAGGTCTTAAATCAACCACCTATCATCCCACCTAAGGTCATTAGAACAGATGGAAAAATCTAACCCAAAGAGCTCCAGACACAAGGAAATAATTAAGATCAGAGCCAAGATCAATGACTTGGAAACAAAGAAAACAATTTAAAAAATAGACAAATCAAAGAGTTGGTTCTTTGAAAAAGTCAATAAGATTGACAAACCAATTAAATCAAACAAAGAACTGAGAAGGCCCAAATCAGTAAAATCAAAATGACAAGGGTGAGATTACAACAGATCCTGAAGAGATTGGAGGTATCATCAGTTCATACTTCCAAAAACTATACTCCACAAAATTAGAAAACCTGGAAGAAACGGATAAATTTCTGGATACCTACCAGCTACCAAAGCTCAGCCCAGAGCAGATACACATACTAAACAATCCTATCACAATCACAGATATTAAATCTGTGATCAAGAACCTCCCCAAAAGGAAAAGACCAGGTCCAGATGGCTTCTCAGCAGAATTCTACCAAACCTTCATCATAGAACTGAAACCTCTCTTTTTGAAGCTTGTTAGGGACATAGAAAAAGAGGGTAGGCTCCCAAACTCTTTCTATGCAGCTAGCATAGCCCTAATTCCCAAACCAGTCAAGGATGTAACAAGAAAACTACAGACCCATATCCCTGATGAACTTAGATGCAAAAATCCTAAATAAAGTTATGCAAACGGAATACAAAGCCACATCAAGTATATTATACACTATGACCAAGTTGGCTTCATCCCAGTAATGCAGGGATGGTTCAACATACACAAGTCGATAAACATAATTCACCACAATAATAAACTGAATCATAAAAACCACATGGTCATCCCAATAGATGCTGAGAAGGCCTTCAACAAAATTCAACACCACTTCATGTTCAAAACCCTGGAAAGAATAGGCATAGATGGCCTATACCTCAACATGGTAAAGACAATATACAGTTCTACTAAAGCACAAATCATTCTCAATGGGGAGCGACTCAAGGAGTTCCCTCTTAACTCAGGAACAAGACAGAGGTGTCCACTCTCATCAATGCTTTTTAATATAGTGCTTGAAGTTCTAGCCCAAGCAATAAGACAGGAGAATAGCATAAAAGGGATACAAATCGGAAAGGAAGAAAACAAACTCTCTCTCTTTGCGGATGACATGATCCTATATATATCAGACCCAAAGAACAGTATCAGTAAACTCCTGAAGGTGATCAATGCGTTCAGCAGAGTGGCAGAATACAAAATTAACACACAAAAATCAGTAGCCTTTCTATATACAGAAGACAAACATTCGGAAAAAGACATCAGAGAAACTGTCCCGTTCTCTATATCCTCAAACAAAATCAAATACCTGGGAATATCACTAACCAAGGTAGTGAAGTATTTATATAAGGAAAATATTGAAATACTCAAGAGGGAATTAGAGGAGGATGTGACAAGATGGAAAGACATTCCATGCTCATGGATAGGAAGAATCAATATAGTAAAAATGGCAATCCTGCCAAAAGCAATCTACAGATTCAATGCAATGCCAATAAAAATCCCAACCTCCTTCTTCATAGACATAGAAAAAATAATCTCAAAATTTATTTGGAAGAGCAAGAGACCTCGAATAGCTAAAACTATTCTGAACAAAAAAAATTATGCAGGAGGTATCACCATACCTGACTTTAAAACATACTACAAATCCATAGTAACTAAAAGAGCATGGAATTGGCAGAAAAACAGACAGCCTGACCAGTGGAATAGACTCAAAGCCCCAGCCTTTAATGCAAGTAACTTCAGCTTCTCAGTCTTCGACAAGGGTGCCAACAATGTAAGCTGGGCTAAAGATAGCATATTTAACAAATGATGCTAGACAAACTGGATAATCATGTGTAGAAAAATGAAAATAGACCCACTCTCTTCACCATGCACAAAGATCAACTCCAAATGGATCAGAGACCTCAATATTAACCATTCAACCCTGAACACCATGGAAGAAAAAATAGGAGGAACCCTACATGAGTTAGGAATAGGGAATACATTCCTGAGCAAATCTCCAGTAGCCCTGGAAGTGTAACAGTCACTTAAAGCTTCTGTACAGACAAAAACATGGTTCTCAGAGTCAATAGACCCCCTTCAAACTGGGAGATGATGTTTGCCAGCTACAACTCAGACAGAGGCCTAATTTCCAGAACCTACAGAGAACTCAAAAAAATTAATAACAAAAACCCAAAAGGCCCCCTCACAAAATGGGGCACTGATCTGAACCGAGAATTCACAGAGGAGGAAACACAAATGGCCTTTTCTCACCTGAGAAAGTGCTCAGCATCCTTAAGCATCAGGGAAATGCAAATCAAAACCACAATGAGATACCACCTTTCCCCAGTCAGAATGACAATCATAAAGAAAACCAACAACAATCATTGCTGGCGAAGATGGTGGGATAAAGGAACCCTCATTCATTGCTGGTGGGACTGCAAACTTGTTCAACCACTATGGAAAGCAGTGTGGAGACTCCTGAACAGAATGGACATAGAACTACCAATCAACCCAGCTATCCCTCTACTAGGCATGTATCCACAAGATACCATATCTCGAAGCAGAAACATTTGTACAACTATATTTATAGCAGCTCAATTCATAATAGACAAGAATTGGAATCAACCCAAATGCCCATCCATGGAGGAATGTACAGAGAAACTGTGGTATATTTATTTACACGATGGAATTCTACTCAGCTGAAAGGAAAAATGAGATATCTAAATTTAGGAAAAAATGGTCTGACTTTGAGCAGATCTTACTAAGTGAACACTCAAAAGAACAGAGAATCAAACACCGCATATTCTCCCTCATATGTGGTCCTTAACCAGGATAACGGTAAACTCTATGCAGACTAGTGGAAAGAAGTGAGAGTTATGAATGAGGTGTAACAGAAGGGGGGAGGGGAATGGCTTAAGCATGAGGCTAAACCAAATTAGTTTCAAAAACATAAAATCCTCACAAGCATACTGTAACCTATTGAGCAAGTAGTGGGCGTCGACTGGCAAGAGGGGCCATGAGTAGTAGGGGAGAGAGTCTAAGCCTATGAATAATTGATCAGTCTGACAACCCCTGGTTCCAACCACTGGTTCCTTCCCTCACTGAGCTGTTGACCAAAGCGACCCATGAGGTTCCAAAAACAAGACAGAATTCTGTCAAAGCTCTTGAGTGCCTTCCCCAGGCCTGAGGCAAAACCCTGTTGCTGAAGAAACCACAGAATGCCATAGATCAGCATCAAGAGACCCTTCGAGGTCTGGAATGGTATCCAGCCCCCAGAAGGCAGTTAGTGTAGTGCTGGAGGGCACTGCACAAGCTGCCAGGGGAAACTAATCAACGACAGCTGGAGTAAACAGAGACCACTGACATGAAACACAGTCTGTGGCCATGAGTAGGCTGACCACACCTCCTACTGGGAGAGAACAGCGAACCAAGAAAGGAGCACTTGTGCAATGGAGGAGCCTGGGCCTGGGGGAAATAATCAACAGCTTTTAAATTTGGCCAAATTTTCCATTTAGTGAGGTGAGCCCTTGTCTGGAACTGGGGATTCAGGGCGATAGGCATCAGATCCCGTACTCTTGGGATCCCAAGAAAAGATATACTATGGGAGCAATTGACGGGGAGGCTACTAAAAATGGAATCTAGGTAATCCAGAATTGTGAATATTTGTTAACCTACACTGACCTCACTCTCTGATGAAGATTATGTTTGTGTTTTTCAGGATGCAGTGAGAGAGCTGGGGCCCATGTAACCCTACCAACTGACCGCAGGCCAATAGCTGAGATCCTGGCAAGAGATGAGCCACCACAGTCATACCGTGGAGGATCCATATGGAGTCTTGCAGAGAATGATGGGATGAATAAGGGACCCACAGCCACAGCCATTCAGTCAACACAGGATAAGCCAGGGGGATAGAAACCAACAATTTTCAACACAAAGCCCCCTAA